>PVIY010031942.1:0-29425 GCA_004026745.1 Myrmecophaga tridactyla
ATTGTTACAGTAGAATATGTCTTGTTCTGTTAAAATCTCTTATCAACTTCTGAACATGCTAATGTCTATTACATCTTAAGCAAAATAAATGTTCTTTTGGACTCTTGCTTTTTATAATCAATTAGTTTGAAAGAGTTATCAGACATGCTGTTTCCATTTCCTACCTCCTACTCATTTCTCTACTTTGACTTCAGCTGCTTTAAGGAGGGAGATGATTAAGGTGATTCAGTTAAAAAGGTCTACCCAGTGCTATGGGGAATAAAAAAGCCCTGGATTTAACTGATAGCATCTGGGCAGTGTTCACAGTGGAGAAGTGCAGCTAAAGTCACCTAGTGACTGGGTCTCTTTGGGTCAATTCGGTGCACTCTTAGTATGGTTTCTGCATCTGCATGTATAGTAGGAAAAAAATGTTATATGCTTATATTTCCCTATCCCCTAAATGCAGGAATAGATTCTCCCAACTGGAAAGAGCTGCACATAGACAAGTGCTAATACCCTTGGGGTGCCACAACTCTAATGACCCTTTTGAACTAAATGACTCTGTGACTGATGATTTTATTAGTTGGAGCCTTTGGCAAAGAGAAGCAACCTCCAACCAGAGGTGCCCCTTGGCATTTTGGGCTCATGCCTCCCTGACACAGCTCTGCAATTAGCTTGCTACTGGGATCTTGTCAAACCTTAATTCCTGATCCATGGGGAACTTGAAACTCTCTGGTTTGATAGTCCCGTTTTTGGATGATCAACTCAGACCTATGAACTAACAAGTATTGGGTCTCGTCAGACCTGTGACGAGCCCGATGAGATTTGCTTGTCAATGGCAATGTCATATTCAAGAATGAAGCTGATTTGGATAGCTACATCTCACTTTTTCAGTTGCCACATGAAAGAGGGACAACTTTCACTTCAAGAGAAACTTTAACAAGCATTCTAGAGCCTGAAGCAAAGCTGTTGGCCTTTGATTTACAGAAGTTCCTCTTAACAATTTGGCCTGAATTGCAGATGGTTTGGCTAAGCTAGAAGCTGATGGTTACCTCTGGGTTGTTCTGGCTGATCAACCTCTGTGCCAGTTATACAGAACTGCAAATGGTCATGTCACTTCACTCAATAGGCAGTACTAAAAGTCATTCTCGTAGCTCTAGCCAGTGTTTTCCTTGATGAATCTTGTTATATTTTTACTGACCCTGGTTGTTTTTGGTGTGATACTAGGGAAAACTACAAACTAATAGTTAAAAGACACAGCTTTAGAGTGTCTTTTAAACTGGAAATATTCACAATTGCCTATCGAATGGTTTGGGTTACATACACCCATGGTAAGGGCCTATTCTCTAATGAGAATGATCAGAATCAATCAGTTGATTTTAGTCTGCCCCACTCAGATTGCTACTATCACACCTGGATTCATTATCACACTGGATATGGTAATACACAACCACCATTACAGATTAAGGACATAAATGACACCATGTTTCTGATATAGAGGATACCGCTGCATGCAGATTTGTGACTCCTGCCAAAAGTTGGCCTATTTGTCATATAGTGAGGAAGGAATACATCACAGATCATTGTTTGTGCTCTCTCCTGGCAATCTGACTACATGGATCTTTGGCCCTCTCCTGCTTATCGGTAGAGTCTCACCATTGTCAAGAAGTTTTAAGAGTATACAGATTATGGTGTTTCTGTTCCAGTCTCATCAACTGACTCTAGACATACCACTGTGGCCTTCAAAACTAGTGTGTCATGATTTCATACTTCTGGACTATTTTCATTCTGGTAATGATAACCAAGGTATTCAATGGGCTTTTGATATGCATTACCATCCGTAGGCATCCAATATTGTTAATTACTGGAACAGCCTCCTCAAAGATTGATGAAGAAAATCTTACTGTTCGGACAGGAATGTGGCTGTCTTCAGAAAGAAATCATCTCCTTTCAACTGCTTCCTGGGTGATCAGGATAAAAGAGATAGGGATAATAAGATCTATTTTGAAAATTAGGGAATTCATCGTGACCTTTCCTGTGCATAATGCTTTCTTCTCAGCCTTACGGCAACACCAGGCAGGCTGCGTGGGTATCCCTGCAGGTGGAAGCCTGACCACAAAGGTGCCTAGAGTATTCAAACCTAATTCTGAATCAGTCATATAGATCGATTTGTTAGACTGGCATAGTCATAGAGCGTATTGATAATGACCATATAGTTGAATATACCTCTTGTTGATTTTCCCTACAGTGGAAGACATGGGTCAAAGTGGAGGGACACGATGGGTGTTGGTATGTCTTCTAAAACTGTCCTTCACCTCTTGAATCGGACATCCAACAAAATATCTGCATGTGAGCAAGGGGTATTGGATTTAAAGATGAATTTATAGCTATTGCTACAGGGCACCCCAATTTTTGTTAGCGTGGAGGGTGAATAACAACCTTGGTATATGGTAAGGTATATCTTAGACCGTGGGAGATACAGGGGAGGAAAGGACTTTAATGACCTTTGTCTTTCAGAATCACTTCAAGATACTTCTTCATCAAAGAAAACACCTTGGTGCAACCCTCTCCGGTTGCATTTCAATCTCCCTGGCAGACTGCTCTGACTAGTCCCATTTTCCTTACGAAGACATACACCAGGGCCAGGAGGTAACGGTGCGGTGCAGCTGCCTTCCATGAAAGCAGTTGTCAATGCTTCTGATGGTCTTTCCCATCCCAATCCCCCAGTCATTGTGAGGCATTCTGTGGGGTGGGAAAATGCCATGGTCTGACGGTCTTCCCCATCCCAATCCCCCAGTCATTGCGGAGTCATTCTGTGGGGTGGGAAAATGCCATGGTCTGATGGTCTTCCCTATCCCAATCCCACAGTCATTGCTGAGTCATTCTGTGTGTGTGTGGGGGGGAATGCCATGGCATGGAAAACTGGGCAAGTTGGACCCTCGAAAGACATGGGTTAGACACAATTATTCAAACTGAACTGGGTAACCTAAGACCTTCCAAGCAGCGATCAGGCAACATTGGAGGCAATGCCAACCGGTGCTCTCTGATTGATATAGGCCTTTCTTGGAGGCTACAGAAACTTTAACATACTTTTATTTCCAGGAGCACTATTTGCACTCACAGTACTACACATTTTGCATGGAAGCCAGGCCTCAACTTGCTTCACTCCCTGAAATAGGACAACTTGTTTCTTAAGGGTAATCTCTTATCTCCTGGATTAACGTCTCAGATCAGTTAGAAAGCCAAGCCATAGGACCTTCTCATATAATGTTTTATGGGATTTCATCATCTTGTTAGATGTGGGACCCTGAGGAGTATAGTTCTAGTAAATACTGTAGGTTGGCTTCATCCTACAACTTGGAGTCTTATTGATAGAAACCTTAATTAAATTCTGTATGAGACAAATTAAACAGATTTGCTGTATTCATAGGAAAAATTTTCCAGAAGCCAAAATGGTATAGAAGCAATGTGTGCATATTGTTGGAAGATGGTTCCTCATGGGTCTCTCATATTTCTGCATGTTTTGCAAGAGAGACCCTGACTCTTCTTTATTCTGAACTATCTTTTAAAATAAGTTTATACAGCAAACACCCTTAAAAGTTTCTACCTCTGGAGCAGTGGGTAGGATTTTTTATATCCTTGGAAGATTGAGATTGTACCCCAAAGGTAAGGATGCTGACTGTTCAGTTTAATAAATATAATATTTCCATTTGAAACAAAGTAAATTAATACTTATTGACAATCATAAAAGATTCAAGTTCCTAAATTTTAGTAATGCCAGTAGAGCAACCCATTGCATATGCAAGCTTTCATCTGGGCCCAATTGCGTTTCTCCTGTGAGACTTGTGGGCAATGCTGCACGTATGCAGATCCTCATGCTGCTAGTTATGATGTGACTAAAAACTTTTTTTGTCTCTGACACAGGAGTCCCTGCCAGCAGATATACAAATGTGGCGGGCAAACCTATCAGCTTGAAAGTTTAGTAAAATCTCAGAGTTTTCAGGAAGTACAATAATTTAGAGTTAGATTCATACCTACAACATCTTTTTTACCTTATAAAGAAGAAAAATGTTGACAGCCAAAATAAATATCAAGAATTTTCTTTAAAAAGAACAACACTATTTTTAAAGAAATCATAAGGATGTATAATAAAAGGAATGAAAAGAATGCATGACTTAAGAAAGGTAAAAGAATAAAATCAATAAGTAAACTAAAGATCTGATTGAAAATAAGTGACAATTTGGTAAATATTTGCAAGAACATCTTCAAGGCTAGGGTTGGAAGCATAACATTTCAAAGATTAAAGGGACCCAAGTACTAGAAATCGTCTTGGCATAAGTTTGATATGAGAGATTCATTCTCTGCTTAGAATCAAGAGGGTAGAAAGGCAGGGTTTTTTTTTTTTTACAGTTTAGGAAAGCTCTTTATATGGTTGCTGATTTAAATTTGATGTTGTTTATATGAGAGCAGGAGGTTGAACTGATCTTTCATTTACTGATTATGGAATGAGTTGTATTCTCCCATATTTTACGAAGACTAGAACCAAATATGTGCTAATATTTTAGGTAGGGTGTTGGTTATTGTTTCTTGGTAGTGTGACATAAAAGGGTTCTATGTGGGGAAATTCTCAACATTGTGTTTTACTTATTACATATATAAATTATTTTTGAGTATAAATAAAGAGATTCTGGCCAAGGATGTTTACCTGAAGAAACATATATGTTTTGAATGACCTTCCAAACATTTCTGTCTTTGATTTTTGTAATGTATTAGATAAGTGTTGGTTCAGTTTGTAAAAGCTGCCAGAATGCAATATACCTGAAATGGAATGGCTTTAAAAAAAAGAAGGGATTTGCTAAGTTGCACATTTACAGTTCTAAGGCTGTGAAAATGTCCAGACTAAGGCAAGGCTACAAAAATGTCCAAACTAAGGCATCCAAGGAAAGATATCTTGGCTCAAGAAGACTGATGATGTTTGGGGTTTCTCTCTGAGCTGGAAAGGCATGTGGCAATGTCTGCAAGCTTTCTCTCCAGACTTCTTCAATGGCTTCCCTGGGGACATTTTCTTTATGTATTTCCAAAGGTCTCTGGCTATATGGACTCTGTCAGTACTGAGCTTTTCCCTAAATGGTTCCCTCTTAAAGGGCTCCAGTAAGCAACCCCACTGAATGGTGGAGACACATCTCCATGGAAAAAATCTAATCAATAGCTACCACCCATAATTGAGTGGGTCACACCTCCATGAACACAATAAAAGAGGTCCCACTCAGCAATACTGAATGAGGATTAAAAAACATCACTTTTTTGAAATATATAATAGCTTGAAACCAGCATAGGTGCCCTGGTGTCTCACTGAATAGTATTTATTTGATTTGTGTTTAAATTTCATTCTTAGAGCAATGATAGAAGAGAAAATAAGAAAAAGAGAATATTATAGAAGACAAATCTAGCCTAATCCCAAAATATTGGGATTTTATAGTAAGTTCAGGACCTCTTAGAGCTTCCAAATCTAAGTAAAAAGTAAACGGAAATTATTTTAAAATTATGTTAAAATAACTTCTTATCCTTAGTTTCAACTTGATCTGTAATGATGTCAAATATTGGTAACAGAAAACAAGTAAATATCAATAATCACAATACTTCTCCTTTGTCTGCCCTGTGCCCTTCCAAAATAAAAATAGAACTCATCAACCATATTTCATACAGAACTGAGAACTCATAGGAAAAGTATTGATACAAAAGGACTGTGGTGGCTGGAATTGGACCTCCTGGAAGTCAGACGCATTAATAGAATGCTAAGTGCTGACGCAGATTCAATTAGTGTGTATTGTAGATTGCATAATGCTATTTCAAGCGTGGACTATAAAGAATTAGTGAGCTGAAAATAATGAAAGATAATTTGAATTATGGTAACATCACTATCTCCTATCTAATATTTATACCATATTTGCAATTTTATATTCATCCTCATTACTGTCAAACAGCAGTAGCAAGAACAGAAACTTACTTCATTGTTTTCCTGCAGTATATCTTCCCTGCCAGTTGGAAGAAGAAAGTTCCATTTCAGGAATGAAATTAGAATCCCAATCCTTTATCGAAGAGGAAAAGTCTCATGCGGTAAGTTAATCATTTTGTGACTCTCAAAAGAATAGCAGTGGAATTTTCATTCTATTATTAGTCTGAATTTTTCTTATAAGCCCAAAGGAGTTACCGATGATACTCCCAAATTCAGATCAGAGGATTAAGTCTATAAATTTTGCATTTATGTTCCTTTTGTTCATAGTCAAAAGATAATGTTTATTTATAGTTTTGACAAAAATAAAAAGAAAAAAATATTTTGATTCTAGGCATTTGTATTTTACATTATTACCTTTGAAATAATAACCATTAAAGAACAATAACTCATTGAAAATATACCCTTTAAAATATGGACTATAATGTATCTGCTGTTAACAATAATTCTAATTATTAGAATAATAACTTTGCTTTTGCAAATAATTTGTCCTGACAGTGATTTTCCTTCTGTCATTCCCTTATGTATGCTTCCTTAGAACTCTCAGACAAAGGGTACTTTTTTCATTGTTATAACCATAAAGGTCTAGGACAATATCTACTATATGGATTGCATTCAAGAAACAAAAACCAAAACAAAAAAGAGAAAAAGCGAGAACAAGAAAATAAAATTAGCGTAGGGCACCAAAATAGGGATCTAGATATTCGTGTATTAAAATCACTGCCGAGGGTTGTCCATGGTGGCTCAGCAGGCAGAGTTCTCGCCTGCTGTGTAGGAGATCTGGGTTTGATTCCTGATGCCTGCCCATGTGAAAAAAAAACAATAAGTAAATAAAATAAAATAATCACTGACCAAGGATTCTTCTGATGGGAAGGAGAACTTCTGAATATTCAGTGTTCTTTCTTGGTTCTGCCTCTTCTTCTTAAAAACAGGTTTTCATGAACACACCGATGTTTTCTAGTAAAAGTAAAGACTGACAAATTTGAGATCCTAATTATTTATCAGGGGAAGTAATTTATCAGTGTTTTGTGTTATAATATAATAGAGAAGTGTTCTAGGTTACTAGCTGCCGGAATGCAATATACCAGAAATGGAATGGCTTTTAAAAAGGGGAATTTAATAAGTTGCTAGTTTACAGTTCTAAGGCCAAGAAAATGTCCCAGATAAAACAAGTCTATAGAAATGTCCAATCAAAGGCATCCAGGGAAAGATACCTTTGTTCAAGAAGGCCAATGAAGTTCAGGGTTTCTCTCTCAGGTGAGAGGCACATGTTGAATTCTCTCATCTGGAAAGGTACATGATGAACACGGTCAGGGTTCCTCTCTCATCTGGAAGGACACATGGCCAACACAGCATCATCTGTTAGCTTCTTCTCCTGGCTTCCTGTTTCGTGAAGCTCCCCAGGAGGCATTTTCCTTCCTCATTTCCAAAGGTCGCTGGCTCGCTTTTCGTGACTATGTCATTCTGCTCTGCTCTCTCTCTGAATCTCTCTCCAAAATGTTTCCTCTTTTATAAGATTCCAGAAAATTAATCAAGACCCACCCAAAAGGGTGGAGACATGCCTCCACCTAATCCAGTTTACCAATCACTTGATTAAACCACATCTCCAGGTAGATGATCTAATTACAGTTTCAAACATACAATACTGAGTAGGGATTAGAAGAAATGGCTGCCTTTACAAAATGGGATTAGGATTAAAACATGGCTTTTCTAGGGCACATACATCATTTCAAACCAGCACAAGAAGTTACATTTAATAAGAATTAACCTACCAAAATGTTTTAAAATCTCTCTTCTACCTTTTGAGATTAGTGGTTAAAACTATCTTTAATTATATTATTTAAAAAAACATTTTAATTTGAATTAATGTTAGATTTCAGAAGAGTTATAAAGACAATAATGCTTTCATATGCTCATCACCCAATAACCCCTATGTTACTCTTTTATATTACCATGGCACAATGATCAAAAACAGGAAATTAACCTTGGCTTAGTGCTATTAAACTAAATACAAACCTTATTACATTTTATCAGTTTTCCCATTAATGTCCTTTTTTTATGCCCAGGGTCCTATCTAGCATCCCACATTGCAGTAAATTATTTCTCCATAGTTTCTTCCACTCCATAACAGTCCTTCAGTCCTTCCTTATCTTTCATGATCTTGTGGCTTTCGAAGAATATTGATCAGTTAATTTTTTTGTTGTTTTTTTAAAAATGTCTTTTATACTTTTACTTCATCTATTATTTTAGTCTTTGTATTTTTTCTCTTTTTCAAACCCTTGTGCCGAGGGCTGACTTTCAATAGATCACAGCAAGGGAGAAATCAAATAATTTTACAGAATGTCTCTTATTTAGGAGTACTCTGATATATTTTCATATTATTGGAATGAGGTCATGCATTTTTGGCAAGGGTATCACAGAAAAGATTTTATGTTCTCAGTGCATTGTATCAAGGTGTTCATGAGATCTATATGTCTCATTACTGTGATGAGAATCTTGACTATTGAGTTATCAACAGACATGGTCTCTGGCAGGTTTTGCGGTGAAATTACCATCTTTCTCTTTGTAAGTAGTAAATGCAAATCCTCTTTTTCTTCAAACTTTCACCTACTAATTTTAGCATTTCTCACCTGATCTTCAATTATTATTGTAATGTTTGCTAATGGAGGTTTTTTGTTTCCCTCCTTCCTTATATGTTTTTTAATTGGAATTCTGCTATAGGGAAGAGCTTATCCTTCTCCTCCAATTACTTATTTATTTGATTATTGAAGTGTATCAGTATGAGCAAATGGATATTTATTGTATTCTATTGGTAAAAATCTAATACTATCATAATCTATTTTGTTGCTAAATTGCTTCAGCTTTGTCCGGTAGTAAGTCCTTCAGGGTTGGCTTCTCTGTTTCTTTGATAATCCCTATCCTTTTTTCAACATTTTCTTACTTTCTCCCATTAGAGAATGTTTCAGATTTATCTCATTTTGTATCCAGACTTGGAGGGCTCTCTCTTTCTCTCGTTCTCTGTCTCTCTCTCTCCCATTCACACATGCAAAAACATACATTAAATAGCATCAGTTCATACTGAAACCTCTGATTCCAATCTAAATTTCTCAGGGTTTATTCTAGCCTTTTCCCTTTATTTATTAGTGATTTCCTTCTCCAACAGTGAGAAACCCATCTCTCATAATCTATATTTACTTACTTATTCAATTCTGTTATATACACAACTTAGTTTCTGAAATCCTAATCCTTCCCTCATGAGAAACACATTAACCAGCTGGATAATAGCATTTACGTATAGTTCTTTTTGTCTTTTGCTTCACTACATGCACTCAATATTTTTCAAAATTACTTAGGGTGGTTTTTCTCCTTATTGTCTTCTTCATGTAGGTTACATTACTCATTTGTAAACAAGTTATTCTATTTGTTTGTGTCTGTATTCCATTTTGAATTTCCTCATATTCTGGTTGGCTTTAATCTTTTTCTTATTTGGGAGGATCTGTGTAGGATTTGTGGGACAATACTGACTCTAAGAGTCAGAGCTCTATGAAGAAATCTACCTGAAATGAGTCACTTTCTCCTCATCTCTGCTACCCTGATCCAATTCCTTCTTTCTGTCCACCCTTTCTGCACCCACCTCCTGTTAGATTCTGCTTACCAATTTTTTATTTATCATTTTTTTAAATCAATAGTCAATGCATGAGTGCATTCTATAATTTTCTCTTCTTTTGTTGTACTATCTTTGTCTTGGTTAGGTATCAGTGTTTTTTTTTTTTGGTTCATAAAAGAAATCAGGAAGTTTCCTTCCTTTCCAATTCTCTGGAATAATTTAAATAACATTGGGATTGTCTGGTCTTGGAAAGATTTGTGGAACTCCCTTGTGAAATAGAGCCTGGGGTGTTTTCTGGAGGCTTTTCCTTAATAACTTTATCTTCTGTGGAAACTGGTCTATTTAAGTTTTCTAATGCTAATGAGGTTGATTTCGTTAATTGTATTTACCTAGAGCATTATCCACTTCATCTAGGTTTTCAATTATTCAACTTATTTTATATTTATACTTATTTTATATTTTATTTTTATATTCAATGCAATAATATTCAACTTATTTGCATTGAGTTCTACAAAGCAGACTTTTTTGTGTGATTTTTAAAATTTCTTCTTTCTTAATGCTATTTCCCCCATTTATTTCTTATTTTGTATAGTTATTTATTCTCTCCCTTTCGTCCATTTTTGTTAAATTTTTCAAAAATATACAGAATTTTTATTTATAAATTAGATTTACTGTTTTTCTTTTCTCTTCTTCATTAATTTCTGCTTCTATCTTTATTTCTTTCCTGCCCTTTCTTTTGGCTTATTTTGTTATTTTCTATCTTCTCTAGCTGGGAATTTAATTATTTTAATTATGCTCTTTTGTTATTATTAATAAAAGTATCTAGGGCAATGAATTTTTCTCTGTTTATTTCTTTAAATGTAGTGCATGGATTCCAATACATAGCATTGTCATTGTGGTTATTTTTCAGATTCTGTAATTTCAGTTTTTTTTCCTCATTCACTCAGGAGTTGTTTAATATGGGATTAAAATTTTTCCAGGTGGAAGATCTTTTGTTGGTGTTGGTTTATTACATTGTGATCAGAGTGCTGTTTTAATTTTCCTACTTTATGAAGTTTCATAAAATATTGAAATTTTCTTAGTAACTCAAATTGGATCACTTGCTATGAATGTGCTGTAGACACTTGAGAATGATATGTATTCTCTATTATCATGTTGATATACATATCATCAATGTATATTCATAAGATCCACCCTGATAAGTATGATGTTAAGAACTTCCATATCTTAGTTATTTTTGTCATTTGATATATCAAATATTGAAATTAGTGCATTGAAGTTTTCCGTTATTTGTGTTTTTGTCTCCTTTCATTTCATGTAATTTTTGCTTCATAGAGATGGTTGCTGTATTATCTGATGCATGCATATTCATAGTGTTCTATCTTTATTTCGGATTGCAGTTTTAAGAATTGAAAAGTTTCCTTCTTCTACACGTTTCTAGATTTTGGGCTTGAATACCACTTTTGTCTGAAATTAGGATCACTAACCCAGCTCTCTTTTTATTTCCATTTGCCTGGCATGCTTCTCTCTCCCTTAGTCTTTAACCTTTCAGAATCACTTTATTGGAGGGATGTTTCTTGAATACAGTATGTAGTTGGCCTTTATAAAGTTAAATCAAATTGAAAATCTTTTTTTAGTAGGTGAATCAAGCTCATTCACTTTTATTATTATGACTGATACATTTGGTCTTGACTCTATCTTAATATTTTATAATTAGTGTATTTCTTTTTTTCTTGTGATTACCTTTGTACTTAAATAGTTTTTAATTCCCTAAACCCTCTGTCCTCTAATTTAATATTTTACCGCTGGTTTAGCAAAGGTATTTAAAAGTATTTTAAATCATCAATAATGATTTAAAGCTCTATACAACAATGAGCTTTTTTCTATTTTTCTTTTTTAATCTTCTCCCATTTTTTTAGTTACCTCATTTTTATTTTGTCACAATAAACATTTGTCTTCCAGTCTCACCCTCACACCTTTGTTTTATTCTTATGTGTACCTGTATATTTTAAAAAATGATCACCAGTAGTCCTTTTGCTGAATTTTCCAACTCATGGTTAAATAAAGCTCATCTTTTAGTAAATTCCTCAAGTAGGAATGATAGGTGCAGAATTCCCTACAGTATTGTTTAGTAAAAACTGTTTTTCTATACCTTACTATTCTGAAGGACAGCTTGACTGAATAGAATATCCTTTATTCAATCTTTATTTCAAAAAAGACTGTTCTCATTTTCTTGTTTGGTATTTGAAAATTGGAATTTGAAAATTCTGATGCTAGTCTAAGGGGTATACCCTTACCCCTCGCCCTCATTGATCACTAGCATTTCAAACTAAATTTATTTTAAAATTTGTTCCCCCTATTATTTATTTTTATTCCATATGCTCTACTTGTCTGTTGACAAGGTAGATAAAAGGAGCATCAGACACAAGGTTTTCACAATCACACAGTCACATTGTGAAAGCTATATCAGTATTCAATCATCATCAAGAAACATGGCTACTGGAACACAGCTCTACATTTTCAGGCAGTTCCCTCCAGCCTCTCCGTTACATCTTGAATAACAAGGTGATATCTACTTAATGTGTAAGAACAACCTCCAGGATAACCTCTCGACTCTGGAATCTCTCAGCCATTGACACTTTTCTCATTTCACTCTTCCCCCTTTTGGTTGAGAAGGTTCTCTCAATCCCTTGATGCTGAGTCTCAGCCCATTCTAGGGTTTTTCTCAATCCCCTGATGCTGAGTCTTAGCTCATTCTAGGATTTCTGTCCCACGTTGCCAGGAAGGTCCACACCCCTGGGAGTCATGTCCCACGTAGAAAGGGGGAGGGTGGTGAGTTTGCTTGTTGTGTTGGCTGAAGAGAGAGGCCACATCTGAGCAACAAAAGAGGGTCTCTTGGGGGTGAATCTTAGTCCTAAATTTTAAGTAGACTTGACCTATCCTGTGTGGGGTTAAGTTTCATATGAACAAACCCCAAGACTGGGGGCTCAGCCTATAGCTTTGGTGTCCAAACTGCTTGTGGGAGAATATCAAGAATTCAACTTGGGGAAGTTGAATTTCTCCCCGTTTTCACCATTCCCCGAAGGGGACTTTGCAAATACTTTTCCACAATGTTAGAGATAATCTTATCCTTCGACTTCTTTCCTGAGGTCAATCTATTTTTTCTCATTTTTCCCTCTTTTTTATCCAAATCTGATCTTTAATTTTTGAATATGATTCAAAATTGTTTTTCCTATCCTCAAATACTTGTTAGAAAATATTTAATTGTTATACACTTTTTCTCTGTTTCTTGATTCTTGTTTGAGGGAGAGTGGTGGAATTTTCTTAGTTGATCTGTAAGAAATTTAATTTCCTACTTTCTGTCATACTTCCCTAAGGCGTCTTCTTTTTCTTTTTTTGTATTTAAGTTTTATAATGTTTGAATGCTTTACAAGATTCTAAGTTTAATTTTGTTTCTCTCTGTCAGTCCAGGAAGTCCAAGCCCTTTGGTGATTTTTTTTTTTATTTGTTTGTCTTAGTAGTGGGGAGCAGGTTATAAATTCTCCAATTTTGTGCTTCTCTTTTGTGTTACAGAACTCTAAATTTACTTCTTTATATTCTTTTCCACTCTACCACCTCTTATCAAATGATGTTTTTTCCCTTCCTTTTTGCATTTTTTCTCTTCTAAATGCTAGGAGATTATGGGAGCCTTAGTTTTTAAATTGTTCCTGTTCTTTTAAATCATTCTTACTCCTTTAAACTGACTCTACCTTGTTAAATCACCTGCCTGGCTGTTTGCATGGCATCCACTTCTTTGAATTGCATGTCTGACTTTTATACGGTATTCCTCCCTTCAAATAATTTGTCCTTTGAAATTTCTTTCTTGTAGGTAGTGACTTGATATGCATGATTACATTTTCAATAACTCACACCTTCCTAAAGAAGCTTTTGCTTCCCAATGGATTTTTTCTGTCTTTTCTAGCCATAAAGGCTTACAGTGTGGCGGGGTGAAACAGAAGCATGAGGAATCTCAGTACTTGAATTTACTGATCTGAATCTTTGTACTCAATAGTTATTGTGGTTGTGGTTTACCCTGTCTTCAACAAAGGTTGTGGATGTGGTTTTGTGAAGAATGCTTGTCATTGTGAAGCTTTTTCATATCATTTGCATAGGAGATTTTGAGAGGCAAATTACTATACAACATTGTCTTCAGTCAACACTGACCCTTTTTAATTGTATTAACTGAAGCAAAAACATAGAATAAAGTCTGTGAAATCAGAGACACTTGGTTGCAGTCAACCTATACTGTGATTTCTATAACTTTAGGCAACTTTCTATACATTGGAATCATTGGAATTAATAAAGAGTGTAATTAACACTTGGGTAACTCAGTTAATCTGAAAATGTAGAATTTAGGCGAACTAATCTTTACTATTCCTTCCATTGTAGGAATTTAGGGGATTATTGGAAACCATAGCATTAGGTCAATTTTGTGCCCACATCAAATAATGGGAAGCCAGTATAAGAGTTTGATTAGAAGCACTCTCTGAGTTAAATCTAGGCTCTAATACTCTGTGATCTTATTTCAGTTATTTATCTCTCTGTTTCATTTTCTTTCTTCTATTTAATGGAGTTATGTCATTAAGTTGAGTTTTGGAAACTGTGTAGAAAGCTTTTACTTTCTAAAGCTTTCTATTTCTTATTGTTGTCAATTTCTGTGAGTTGTATTTTTCTAAGAATTTGCCCATTGCATTCAAATTTTTCACAACTCTTAAAATATAGTTGTTTATAGTATTTTCTTACTGTCTTTTTAGGACTGCAGGAACTTTGGTAATGTCTCTTTTCTCACTCCAAAATTAGATTAGCTAAGTTTTCTTTCTCTTTTCTTGCATCAGTTTTGCCAGGCTACTATCACATTCATTCATTTCCAAAAACTTGGTATATTGATCTTATTTATCTATCTTTATACATTCATTCTCTCTACTTTCCTTGAACATGGTTTGCTGCTCATTTAATAAATTAAGATAGACATTTAATTATTTATCAAGGATCTGTTCGAATATATGCGTTTAAGCCAATACATGTTCATTTAAGCCCTACTTGAGCTGCAGTCTATGAATTCTGATATATAGTATTTTCACAGTCATTGAGTTTGAAACATTTATTATTTCTAATATGAGGATTTTAAGGCAGGTTAAATAGGAAAGGAGGGAAGGGAAAGTGACCCTAAGACCTATATCAAAAGGTTCCTTTTGGCTCTCACATATCTCGCCCTTACCCACCCCACACCTGACCCTCACTCAGGTAGGCACCTGAAATGAACCACTGAAAAGTGCAACTCATCAACCCCTTACTAGCATAGCCAGAGGGGGAAGGACCCCTCCAAGCCCTTGTAATGCAACAATCCTGACCTCAGAGGACCTCTCCTCCTTTGGTGAACATCCACGCTCATCTTCCTTCCAGCATGCGCTTTTGCTATGCTTTAATGTTTTGAGCTGTGCATGCTGGCTAGTGTTTGGATTCTTTGGCTGTTCACACTGACTAGTCCTCAAGTTCTTTCCCATGGTTGAGTCGAGAACCTTCATTGTGTCAGCCTCTGGCTGAGGTTTCAACTTCTCTGAGAATTCCCTGGGCTCTCTGGCTTTGAACTTACTAAGCTATTTGGCTGTGCACGCTAACTAGCTCTTGACTTCTTTTCCCGTGACTGAGTCAAGAACACCGTGCCAGCCCTTGGTTGAGGATTCGATTTCTCTGAGAACTCCTGGGACTGCCCAGAATCAGCTTTGCCTTAAGACTTGTAAAAGCTTTTTTTCTTTTTTTAACCTTTCCAAACATATAGGCACTTCTTGGTTATATTTTTGGATTTGATTTCTAATTTACTTGCATTATTTTCAGAAAATATAGTTTGTATAATGTCAATCTTTAAAAATTTTTAGTGACTCTGTGGCCTTGTATATGAACCATTTTCATAAACACTTCATATCTATTTGGAAAGTACATCAGGGTATTTTGTGATTGTGTGAGACTTACATTATCAGTTTAATAATTCAAGTTGATGATTCATATTTTTCAAATCTGATATATCCTTTAATGATTTATTTCTTCTATCAATTACTTTAGGAGATGTGTTTAAGAAAAAACAAGGAATGCAGAGCAAAGAAAGTCGCAAATACATGGCTTAACTAATCAAATATTTGAATGTCTAAAGCAAAAATAGTACTGACTTATGGTGATCAAATTATATTTTATACTTTTAAAATATTTAGAGAATTTAGTAACAAAAGTAGATATCAGGAGAGGAGAGGGGATAAAAGTGTAATTAATTTTTTGCATTGTCCAGAGAAAGAAAAAAGGTAGTAATCAAGAATGTATGTAGCAATTTCTATAGGTACTTAAAATGAATAGAAAAACAAAGAACATAAATGGAATAATAAAAAAGTAATCAGTTCAAAGGAAAACAGAGAGGAGAGAGAAATGCATAGAACATATGGGAAAACAGAAATCATCTAAGGTGTTTTTCTAAACCAAAATATTTTCTTTAACCATTAGATATATTGGACTAAATGCTTCAATGATGATCAGACTGATTTTATAAAGAATAGTTGCTGTTTACTAAAAAAAAAGCATAAAAAAATTTGAGTGAAAGGATTTAAAATTTAGGTATCATGAAATCAGTAGTACTTTCCAAAATGGTTTGTGAAGCTATATTAACAAAAGATGTAATAGACATTAGCATTCTATGAATAAAGAAGGATATTATATAGTAAGTTAGCCAGAAAATATATCAGCTCTAAATATGAATATATCCATAATATGGCCTCAAAATTTTAAAAAAGCAAAATTGCCAGAACACCAATCAGAAAAGAGAAATATACAGCCTTGTTGCAGTTCTGAGATTTCATTTGGGGTGATTTTGTTTCTAACAGAAGAAAATCCTTACCTTTAAGAACTTATTTTAAAGTAGGTTATCTAGTAGCAAATTCTTCAGTTTTGGGGTTTCAAATAATGCTTTATTCATTAGGCATTTTAAAACTATTTCACATGGTGTATTAGTTTGTTAAGCTGCTGGAATAGAATATGCCAGAAATGGAATAGCTTTTAACAAGGGAGTTCAATAAGTTACAAGTTTACAGTTCTAAGGATATATAAATGTCCAAACTAAGGCATCCAGATTAAAATATCTTGGCTTAAGGAAGGCCACTCTGGGAAGGCATGTGGCTGCCATCTGCTGGTCCCTATTCCCAGTATGTTGCTTCCACTTCCGATGCCAGTGGCTTCCTCTCTAAGCATCTACAGGCCTTCACTTAGTATTTCTAGGACCCAACTCTGGGTTCTGCTTGCTCAGCATCTCAAGAGAAGGAACATGGGAATGTCTTCTGGGCTCTGCCAATGACTAGGCATCTACTCTCTCTGCCAGTACTCTAGTGTGTTGGTTTGAAGCTATGTGGACCCCAGAAAAGCCATGTTCTTTAATCCTCATTCAATATTGCTGGATGGGATCTTTTCTATTGTTTCCATGGAGATGTGACCTGCCCAATTGTGAGTGGTAATTTTTGCTTAGGAGGTTTCCATGAATGGTTTCCACCCATTCAAGGTATGGGTTACTTACTGGAGCCCTTTCAGATGGAATCATGGTGGAAAAAGCTTGAGAGGCCACACAGCCAGAGAACTTTGGAGATGAGGGAAAAAACACTTCCCACTGAAGGAGAAGCTGGTATAAAACACTAGCAGATAACACCATGTGCCTTCCCAGGTGGGAAAGAAACCCCAGACATCAGCAGCTCTTTCTCTGGAGTTAAGTTATCTTTCTCTGGATACCTTAGTTTGGAAATTTCTATGGCCTTAGAACTGTCAACTTTTATGGCCTTAGAACTGTAAACTTGCTCTACCATTTCTGGTATGTTGCATTCTGGCAGCTTTAACAATCATCTCCAAACATCCATGTCTCTCAACTCTGAAGCAACTGTTCTCCAAGCATCTGCATCTCCTTTGAAGTTTCTCCAAAATATTTCCTCTTTTAAAGGAAACTAATCAAGACCCACCTTGAATGGGCAGAGTCACATCTCCATCTAATCAAAACGTCCCAGCCACAATTGGGCATGCCATATCTCCATGGAGATAATTTAATCAAAAGTTTCTGCCCTACAAAATTGAATCTGGATTAAAAGAAATGGCTGCCCCCACAAGATTGGATCTGGACTAAAAGTGGCTCTTCTGGGGTACATAAGAGTTTCAAACTAGCACACCTGGCTTTTAATCCAGCAGTTATTTTCTTTATTAGCAATTTGAATATATGTGTTCTATGACTTCTGACTGAAGTGTTGCTGTAGAAAATTCAGATATTTGCCTAATAACTATTCTGTTTCCTTCTTTCTGGCTTGTTTTAAGATTTATTTCCTTTTCCTTTTATTTTCTAAAATTTCACTATTTTGTCTAAATGTGGATTTCTCTTGACCTTGCTGGCATGGACTATTTGAGACTTCTTAATCAATGGTTCTTTCTCTAAAATTAGACATTATTTCTTAAAATATTGTCTCAGCTCCTCTTCAATAAAATTTTTATTTTTCTATAAAAGTATAAATTTCATTTCGCTTTTATAAAATATGAGCATATAGTGGTAAAAAGTATTCTCTTGTATGATTATATTTTTGATATTTCTAGATTTTTGCATTATTATGTCCCATATTTTTGCATCTTGTTTTTTAGCTTTTGAAAATTTTTTCAGAAGCATAGCTAGTGGTTTATTTATTTTACTTTATACTCAAGAGTATCAGCTTTTACTTTTTTTATGAGTTCTGTTCTTTTTTGTGTTATAAGAAATTTTCTCAAATATTATTTTTATTAGTTTCTTCTTTCCACTTTCTAGAAATTTGGGGTTGTTGAAGTAATTATATCTATTATATTTGGCAGGAAGACAAAACAATATTATATTTGGTAATATTTAAAAAAATTACCCAGGGGAAACACTGGGAGAAAGGAAGAGTAATAATGATGTACTGGCATATGATATTGATAGAAATGTGAAGTTCAGTGAGGCAGCAGCATTTTTTGAAATGGTTTTCCTCCTTTAGTAAAATGATGTTTTTTGGTATTCAGTTCTCTTCTAATTATATAGTCTTCCATTTCATTAAAAAGAAGTTCCAAAGGATTAATCTTATTGAAATAGCTGGACCCTCCCCAGATAAATCAATGTTGTCAGAATGATTTATTCTGTTAAATCATCTGACCTTGAAATAAGAATATAATATATAATATTATAAAGATATATATGTGTGTGTGTGTGTCTTCAAATTTTGCCAATTTCACAGAGTACACTAACAGAAGAAAGAAGATCAGAAAACATTCTGGGGTTTCACATCCATTCACAATCGAGTTTTGGACTTGGATTCACAATGTTGCATTTAATAAATATTTAACAAAAGAAGAGCAAGATATATATAATCCCAAACATATAATTTTTGCATCAAATATAGATAGTCTAAGCAGTCTCATTAAAAGGCATCAATTGTCGGGTTGGATTAAAAAAAAGTAAGACCCAATTATATGCTCTCTAAATGAATTTCACTTTAAATGAAACAGGGGGTTCACTTCCATTTGTGATGGAGTTACAGGGTTTGGATTCACACTGTCACATTTAACAAACAGAAAACCCAGCAAAATATGTAAAACACGGTTTAAAGACATTGCACAACAAGGAGGAAAGGACTGTGATCCCTGAGGGTAGGAAAACAAATGAGGTGAACCATACCATTTTCTAGCTTATCGTCTATCTGTATTTTCCAATTGAATGCTAGGATGGAAAATCAAACAGAACCCTGTGGTACTTCTGAGCTGAGGAGATGTAAATAAAAAATCAGGCCCAAACAGCCAGAACTTTGCGATAGTATGCTGGACTGCAGGGATCTACACTGAAAGAAAGAGAGCTCAATATATCTAAAGAAGCTAGGAATGACAGTAATTTCTTATCAGAATTGATGCAGTCAAGAAACAATGGACAGACATCTTTAAAGTGCTAAAAATAAAACAAAACAAACCACTGCCAAACTAGAATTTTAGATCAATTGAAAATATCTTTCAAAAATGAAGGTAAAAGAAAGACATGTTCAGACAAACAAAAGGTGAGAGAATTCATTGTCAGCAGACCTGAACTGTAAGAAATATTATAAAAAGTTTTCAGGTGAAAGATAAAAGACACTAGAAAAGAAAAACTGGATCTCCACCAAGAAAGAATGAACAGTGTGGGAAAATTTAAGAATGTGAGTAAATACAGTTGAAAATTTTTTCTTCATTTTTGTAATTCCTTAAAAAATAAACATTTAAAGCAAAATAAATAACAATAGCAATATATTTTTTGAGCTGTATAACATTATTAGAAGTAAAATGTAAAATGTAAAGTGACAATAATACAAAGGAAATTAGGTAGACAATAAATAGTGTTATAAAGTTCTTACATTTTAAGTGAAAGGATGCTATGTTATTTGAAAGTAAGCTGTAATAAGTTAAAGATGTATATTTAAGCCCTATAACTGCACCTTAAAAAATGAAACATAGAAGTATAAGTAATAAGTAAGCCAATAGCAAGATTAAAATGTTATCATAAAAATACAATTAATCCAAAAGAATGCCGACAAAGAGAAAAAAAGAAACAAAGAACAGATGGAACTGAAAGAAAAAGAATAGCAAGATACATTTAAACCAAAACATATAATTATTGCATCAAATGTAGATAGTTGAAGCAGCCCCATTAAAAGGCATTGATTGTCAGGTTTGATAAAAAAAAAGCAAGACCCAACTATAAGCTAAGTGAATCTTGCTTTAAATGAAACAGATAGTTTAAATACAAAAGGATAGAAAAATATAGACCACGTAAACAATAATTGAGAGGAAATATGATTTTTGTATGAATATCAGATAAAGTACATTTCAGGCCAAGAATTTTATCAGTGATAAAAAGGGTATTTCATTTTGATAAAGGAGTCAATTTATCAGGAGGGCATTCAGTTCTAAACGTGTATGCTCGTAATAACAGTTAAAGTACAGGAAGTAAATATAAATAGAAACGGAAGGAGAAGTAAACAGCCTCATAATTATTCTCTTATTCTCTCTCTGTAATTGAGGGAAAAAAATAGAAAGAAAATTAGTAAGTATGTAGAGACTCGTAAAACACTATCTGCTAACTTGTCCTAATTCACGTTTATAGAATAGTTCACTTAACACAACAGCAGAATGTACATTATTTTCAAGAGTGCACAAAACATTCACCAAAACACACAATAAACTGGGCCATAAGAGAAGTCTTAATAATTTTCAAAACTTGAAATTATACAAAGTAGGTCTTATTGCCAAAATATAATTAAGCTAGAAATTAATTTTAAACACCTCTAAAATAAAACGAAATTGGAAACCAAATAATCCAACCCTAGATAAAACATGGGTCCAAAAGAAACCAAAAGAAATATTAGAAAATATTTTGCAGTGAATTAAAATGAAAACAACTTACTAAAAATTGTAGGAAGCAGCTGAACAGTACTAAGGGAAAAATTTTAGCCTTAAATTCTCTTAGATTAAATCCATGAACTAAGTTATGGTGAAAATTAGAAAAAAGCAAATGGACCTCAGTGTAAGCAGAATAAAGGAAATAATAGAGTAGAAAGCAATTACATTAAAAAGAAAGAGAGAATTAATAAGGAAAATTAAAGAAAAAAGTTGTTTGCGGTAGGAAGCATCTAAGATGGTTTCCAATGCCCCACCTCCTGATGCATACATGTCCTTCCGTACGCTCGTCCCCTTGGATTGTGTGCTGCTTTAGGGACTTTCTCATAATGAACACAGTATAGCAAAAGTCACAGGATGTCAGTTGAGATTGAAGTTGGCTTCGGTCTTGCTTACTTTCTCTCGCTCTCTCATTTATAGCTCTGACAGAGGCCAGCGGCCATGTCAGGAGCTGCCTTGAGGAGAGGTCTATGTGGAAAGGAACTATGAGAAGCTAAGGACTCCAACTACCTTTGAACAATGAATCCTGCCAACAACCACAGGTAGCTTGAAAGCACAACCTCCCCAAGCTCATCTTTGAGGTAACGGTAGCCCTGGCTGACAACATGAATGCAGCCAAGTGAGAAACTGAACCAGAAGATAAATATAAGCCACACCCAGATTCCTGACTCACAGAAACTGCCTGAAAATAATTATGCTGCTAGGCTCTTGGGTAATCTGTTACATAGCAATAGATAATACACCATGAACAAGGACTATGAAATTTACTTGGTAGATAGTTACTGAAGTGCATCAAGCAGTAAAGAGAATTGGGCCATTTTTGTTTTAGGTAGATTGCTCTGGTAGTAATGAGGGTAAATGCTATAAGAATGGCAAAGCTGGAGGGATGGAGATTCAGCTACAGTTTAGCTGAAAGACGGTCAAGCCCTGGACAACTACAGGAGAGACAGATTTGAGAAATAATTTAGTAGAAAAAAATCAGCAAAACTTGGTGACTAATTATGGGAAAGATGAAGGAATTGGAATATAGTTTCACTCTTAATTTTGTTTGATGACTGAGTAACTGATCTTGGGACTACAAGAAGAAAAGCATTGCATACCTCACACAATCTTATTACATAAGCATTAACACATCTCCTGTAATAGATGGTACCTGGAACATGGGCTAAATGACTTGCTCCAAGGCCAGGAAGCTATACATGGTGAAACTTCTAATAAAACATGGCGGTTATTATTATTAGTAGTAGTAGTGGTAGTAGTAGTAAAATTAAATCATCAAGTTCCAAGAGAGAAGGGTCCTGAGAGGTCTGCTGGTATGTCCAAAGAGATGGGACACTCCGAGACCCCTCCTGGGGCAGAAAGTCCCACAGAGGCTCTATTACCTCTACTAGGGAGTTATAAGTGTCTGAACCATCTGCATGATCCCTCAGGCATTCAGAAAGCTCTGCTCCACAAGAACCTCAGCTGCCATGTAAAATTTTTATTTCAGAAGCTACAGAGTCAGAAGCCAGAGTGCCTAAATAGGGGCCTCCTTAGGTCCTGCCACTGGATGTGACCCTGCCCCCAGAGTGCATTGGACCAGGCACCTCCCTCATTGCTCATTCCTTCCGCAGAGGTTTCTTGGGCAGCCACTAGATGCTAAGTGGAAGTCAAGGAGAGATCAGCATGTAGGATCTACCTTATATGTCCCATTACTCAAGGAAGAGGATGAAGGAAATCAAAAGTTGTAACACCGTGTGAAACATGCTCTGATGGCTGTGATGGACGAAGAGTAAAGTCAAAATAGAGGAAAGGAGGGATGGGATGCAAGTGTTTGTTGTTGGAAAGTGTGATGGTTTCAAGTTACTCTGAAGTGAGAATCTTGCACATCTACTGAGTTTGTGAGGGCAGATGTTTGAGGAAAGTGAAGATTTGAAATAATTTTGATGGAAAAGAAAGTTGATTGAAAAAACTATGAAAGCTACACAAGGCAGGGAATTTTTGTCAGCTTTGCACAATGATGTAGTCTGAATGCTTAGAACAGTGCTTAGAATGAATAAATCTCCAGCAATGTTAGAGCTATTTGTTTTATGGTCTCATCAATTTCCTTGTGTATGTGTGTGTGTGTAGGTATGTATGTGATTATATGCAATGAACAATAAGTATAAGCTCTTCACTAAAGAACAGATCTTGAAAAGGCAGAGTCCTTGGATTTCTCCATGTAGGAGTGATGAAAGGAAAATGGGCATAAAGGATGGGATGTGGCATGTGAATCATGACTTATTATCATGTACTATGGGGAAATGCAGATAAGAGATTGAAGATGGATAGGGAAGGTATGGATAGATCAATGGAATGGAGGTCTTGACAAGGTTGGAAAATTGGCATATTGAAGACAGAAGCTAGAAGGACTGGACTTTGAGGCCAGAGAGAGAAACGTCAGACTGTATTACTTCAGAAAGTAGAGCTGTCCTAATGGTACAGTTTAAGTTGTGGCCATAGCTGTATTGGAATGCAGGTTAAGGATTCTGAGATGACAAGGTCTAGTACGGTGCTGTCATTAGAAATATAATGAAACCATATAATTGAGGCACAGATACAATTTTTAATTTTCAAGTAGCTACATTTTAAAAAGTTAAACATTAATAGTGTATTTAATATACTCACAATATTCTTTCAAAATGTAAACAACATAACAATATTAATGAGGTACTTTACATTCTTTTGTTCATACCAAGTTTTTGAGATCTGGTATGCCCTTTATGTATATATTATATCTTAATTCAGACTAACACCATTTTAGGTGTTTGGCAGTCCAGGGTAGTTATTAGCTACTTTTTGGACAGTGCATATTAAGTAATTGTGAGACAGGTTCATTGATGTTCCTTGCACATGAATGTTGGGGTCTTCTAGAGAATCCCCCTAGCCCCTTTAGGACGCCTTCCTGAAATCCATCCCATCTTTTCCTCCCAAGGTCTCCAGAGAATCTGCATGCACTCTTCAACCAAAGCTTCAGAGTCTGAAAGGGTAGTGGTTTCAGTTTGAATTTGAAGACTGTAGAAGGCATCTATTTTCCTTTTGCCCTTGTTTTCATACCCCACATTTTATACACCCATTTGAAACAGTTCCATGACTGTCTCTGATGGAAATTATTCTCATTTTTCACACACAGTCCATAAGTAGGAGAGTCTGTCTTTCCTTCATATTTGCACTAAAAAAGAAGACTCCATTCCTTGTAACTAGTACAAGGATAGGCGTGTGAATAAACTGGAACTACTGAAGCACAGTGAATTTTGCAGACTGTGGTGAGAAAGGCACCACATTTTCAGCTGGTAAATTGCACCATGCAGCCCTGAACTTTCTGCCAGCCATACTGCCACTGCACAAAGTCTGAGAATGAGGTCAGCACAGAAAACAGAGAGCCAGTAATAGAGGTAAAGTGAATTGTGATGACATCAGTTGGGTCCTGCCTCAACCCTGCTGCCCAAAGAAGCAGACTTTTCAGTTATATGAGTCAATACATTTGTAGGGAAAAGTTGTAAACCACTTTGAAATGGACCAAAAAAGATTAATGGAGTCTTCAATGAAAACTAACACATCTTTTCTAAGTCGTCATATTCTAGAGTCTGCAGTTTTCATTGTCTTTTAGGAATTTTACAACCACATGCATTGCAGATAACTGATAGCAAAACAAATATCATCTTGTCCATAGGCAATTTTTGTCTGGAGAAATTAAAATTGGTTTACCTCCCCTTTGTGAAAGAAACCTATTTTGTAAGTATTAAGCAAATTAATTTTGGCTTTCCTGATTGTTTAGATATATGTGTAGTCTTTGAATTCTTCTTTGAAATAGTTACTTTCTATTATGCATGGTCATTTATATTTGTTTGATTAGTGATTTTTACAAAATGTTATCTTTTATACCTTCTTTTTCTTCTCTTTGTAAAGGGGTTGAATTGTACTGTTATTTATATTCAAATATTCCACACATTAAAACAAGGTTCTCCATTCTTGCATCTTTCTTCTGTGATAACTTTTTCACTTCCTTGAACCTCTTTCCCTGTATATAAGAGGGGATATACATTACGTACTTCAAAGCGTTTCAAAGATTCATTGGAATAATAAATATAATGAACTAGCTTCATAACTCTTAATGTAAGAATATCACTTAATTTTACTAAATCTCTAAGCCTATCATTATATTGGGAAAAGAACAAATCATCCCATTTCCCTCTTTGCTTTCTGAACATTGTCAAAGAAAAAGAAGTGTAGGATGCAGTCTCTGGGTCTTCAGTTCATCATGTTTGCCACTGGGTGCTCTTTGTTCAAACCTACACAAAGGCAGGTACATGGTACCAACAAAGCCTCTGCAACAACTGTGTGTGCACTTACCAAGACTATAATACTTAATGTTTACTCAACCCCAAATCGTGCAAATACATCCAGTCACCCCATTAGAAGTCCTATTGCCTCCTTGGGTATTTTTATATAGGATGCTGCCTCTTATGGAATTCATCATCATAGCACTCTCATTTCAACCCTAGCCTTCATGTTCTTCCACTCAAGTATACCTAACTATATCCCTTTCCTACTAAAGATCCCAGAAAGGGCTAGTAGAAAGGTGCCTGGTGACTTCAGTTTGGAGCCAGAAAAGATGAAAGCCATTAACCACAGCTGAGACCAGAAGCCCAGAACTTCCAAGTAGAAAGGAGCACAATTTATCTTTTCATCCTTCAAAGAGTATCCTCTGGCAGGGAACAGGAGATTTTAATAGCTTAATAAATTGTCTGACCCAAAATGCAAACTTCCTATGTTAAAATAAAATGCAGGAGGCCAGACTGGGGTGACTAGCCTTGGTCAAACCCTGATGGACAAACCCAAGTAAAAAAATCCCAACTTGAGAAGCTGCCTTTCTGGTAAAGACCTGTTGATTACTGAATTTTTGGAAACTCCTGAAATTTTGTACCTGGGCTGAGTGCCACACCTGCCTCATTCTAGTCCATCCCTGATTCAGATGGGTCTGGTGGTTCTTTTCACTACACTTTTCATGGGGACCTCTGTACCTCTCCTCTTTCTTTGATGGTACCAATCTCTAACATCTTCTCAGCAACTGCCCCTTTGGTCCTTCAAAGGTTTTAACTCTAAACATGGATGGGCAAAAGGATGAAGACCTATTTCATGATTCTGGCTGCTTTACATCAATTGGCTGAATAAGGGTGAAAGGTGAGCCTCAGAACGTCTGCACTCTCAGCAAAAAGTGCAGGACCTGCCTGTGATGTGTGAGTTATAAGTGGCTCTGAAGATCTTAAAATGGCTCTACCAAGTGCATGAAGATCATTGAGTGAAACATTGATCTGATGAGTGAACTATGTGTACCAATGACAAGATTCTGCCTAGAGTCATTAAATGTGGCTTGAAAAATGGCACCAATATCAGCTTCTCTAAAGGGAGTGATTTAAGGCTTTGGTAATATCCCTGCAGATATTATCTTTGTGCTCAAAGAGATTCTTGGTGCACACTTCTGATGAGATGGCACCACTGTTCTAGAGTGCCCTCATCTGTCTCTAGAGGGTGGGGCCTGGACCAGATTGTGTTTGTGTTTGTGAGGGGTTCACGTTTAGGAATAATGGGGGCAATCCTGTTCCTTCCCACCAGCTGGTACATACTTCCTTCTCTTCCGTTTGTCTTCCCTCCCTTACTCATTCAAACCCTTTTACCTTCATTTCTCTACCTCATGTACTGTGTGGCCTGCATAGGGAGCATCTCCATAACTGATGATTAAGTAAGGCTTTGCCCTACTCTGTCATTAAACCAAGTACCTTGAGGAGAGTTCAAGGGCCTCTCAAGTGGAGTAATCTTACTGCTGAGTTCAAAGTTCACTTCTTAGATTAACAGCAAAAATACTACAGATCCTTAGGCAGTATTCAGTCTGTTCCTACACCAGGCCCTGTCCAGCCCAATCCACCAAAGCAATAATTTCTAGCCACTCTGTCCTTACACCTCATTTACCACCCCACCCCTATACATGCGGTTGTATATAAGTTAGTGAGAGAACAGGGGAAAAGACTGACTGTGTCAAGCACTGAGGTGGAGTTTTCATTGACTTCTTTAAAAAAATTCTCTAAACGTTTTTTAATAGTTTTTTTCTTTTGCAATGACATATTACAGGGAAAATTAAAAACATATCACCTGAATATATATAAATCAAGGAATCCAAGATGGTGTTGGGTATGCAGTGTCACTGACATCTTCCTGCCATGAACCTCGTCCCTTTGTTAGAAACCAGAGCAGACACTCAGGAAGAGCTGAATTCAACTCCCTCTTTCCTCTGCCCCAGCTCTTGAGATAACTTAAACCTTTACCCCAAACATGGACAGACAGATACCATTTTCTAGTTAGAAGACACCAATATATATGGAAAGAAATTCCTTTGTTATGAAAAACAGAGACCAACTTCTTTAGGAAATATATTGGCATGAGAACTAAGATATTTTAGAGACATTGCTATTTTATAGCTGGAATCTCTTGGTATGTTCTTACTCTTGTCCATTTGCTCATTTCCTGCCATTGTTCTATTTGTACTCAATTCTGGACTGTCACTATTAGGCCTCATAAAGTCATACTCTTCTAGGTTTCTCTGTGATAGTGGATATAAGGGACTGAAAAGTCTGATTGCTTTTTTCCTGTTTGGGGGTCCTTTGTGAGCCCATAACTTTTATCAGAGGGAAATCTTCTTAGGACTCTCTGGCCCTCCTTAGCTAGAAGTGAGGGTCACACATATGATCCAGGTGGTGATTGAAATTTTTTGAAGTAACCTTATTTCCCTGCCTTCCTGAGGGTTGTCTAATAATGACCTTGTCAATCTTAGCTTCAACGTCAGCCCCTGAAACATGGCTGACTGAGGAGAAAATGACAGATTGGGGTGGGAGCCTATTTGGGCTTCTCTTACATTAAACGTTTTTATGGATTCATGGAGCTTGGGGGTGGTCCCTACATCTGCCACACCCCAAATTTAATGAGGTTTCAGAAACTTTGATGGTTTGGATTAAGGAAGGAAATTCAAGTGGTGATTCAAACCACTAAATTTCTGGCATCCCAAAAGATGCAGTATTATTTAGGAAGAGACGGTGTATTTTGGGAGGCATCTATATGTTAGGCACACCTGTGTATGAGGCAGACAACCCTGTACTTTTTTTTTTCTAACTGTACTTTTAGTGCATTGTTCAGTTTCTTGGGGTCTAGATTTTCCTTGGGTCTCCCTAAAAGGTCATTCCCTAAATCATTCCCTCAGTAATGTCCCATTCATCAGCAGTAATGCTAAGGATTTACTGGAACAGTGAATTTAGTAGCCTCACCTCAGGTGTTCTGGAAGCGGTCTCTTCTTTTCTTTTTCCTCCAAAATCTGGAAATATAATCCTTTGTGATTACATCATCAGAAGCACCTATGCATAAATAGAGCTGAGGAAAGGGAGACCCATCTTCTTCCACACACCTGGTTGCAAACGCTCCCAAGAAACAGACTTCGAATGAGAGCACAAAGCTCCTTTTGGGAATCACAGTGTGAGAAGATGGGAAGAACAAGTCCTTAGTAGGCACCTGTCACCAAAGGAAAGCTGAATTAAGCAGACTTGAGTAGTCAGTTCCTTAGACTGTTGGAACAGAAGAGGCCAATCAACAGGGACATATGAACATGAACTCTGTTGGAAAATTTGCAATAAGACCGGAATCAAGTCAGAAGGAGTCAGAGTTAAAAGTGGAATCAGGTGATGGTCTAATAGTTGTTGGTGAGCGATGACTGGCAGATGAGCCAGTAAGACTAGTAAGGTGTGTCAAGTTTGTCAAGAAGTCGGTATCTTAGTATGGATGGGTCAGGGGAGCAGATGGGATCCACAAACAAAATGACATCTGCCTAGGGAATAGGATCTAGTATCCATCTGAGTACGCTTTGTGGAGAGACTGAAAAAGGCAGGTGATAAAGGTGAAAGTCCAGTCATTAAAGATGTAGAATCAGTGGGTAAAAGGGCTCTGGTGACAGAAAGTAGCCCAGTGTTGAGGATCAAAAGGGAGAGATTCAGCAGAAGGTATACTACAGTGCCTGAGAGAAAAACATGTAAACACTGCAAGGGCCCAATAACAAGGAGGACCCTGAAGGCAGAGGCCAATAAGGCTATCAGTAAGGGTGGAAAAAAAGGCCAGTGAAAATGTGGGGGCAATTACACAGTGGCCTTTAGTGGCAGACAGAAGGCCAGCAAAGGTAGCTAAAAAATGATAAGGGAATGGGATTCACCACAAAGATGAGATACAACAAGAAAAAGGGCGACACTGAGTGTCAGACACAAGAATGGGTCCAAGAAGGGAAGACGCTCCTTTGCATA
>PVIY010031943.1:0-29432 GCA_004026745.1 Myrmecophaga tridactyla
CCCGTCCCCTCCCCTCCCACCCCCCAGGTGCCCTCCAGCCTTGCCCCTGATCTTCCTGCATCTCCCCCACGTCTACACACACCACCGCCAGCCACTCATCTGTCCTGCAGGGCCCTGGGCATGCTCTCAGGTACCTTGTCACCCCACACTCGGTCAGTCAGTCCTGTCCATCTGGGTTCCCACAACTGCCCCAAACCCGGCCCTCACCCTCCAGCCACGCTGCCCTGGTGGAAGCTGCCTGCATCTCACACCATCACTGCAGCACTGGTCCCCTTGTCCCATGGAGACCCACGTTTCCCTCAACTCCCCCTCATTGCCTGGAGAGATGGGGGCTCCTCAGCCTCAGCATGGGGGTACACTCTATCTGAGATCAACAAAGGGCTGACATTGTGAACGATTTCATTTGGGGGGGATTAGGGTAATTGCAAGCCTGGCCCTATGATAATGTCACTTTTTCACTCTTGTACTCTCATTGCCACCCAGAGCACACCCATAGGAGAGGTGGGGTGTCTAAGTACCATTCCTCCTGCAGCGCTGGAAGAAAAGAAGCAAATAAATAAGGCTGGGAACTGTTGGCCTTGACAGAGGATCAAGTCCAAATTTCTTAGGCTGCTGAACAAGCCCTACGTGAACTGGCCTCTCTACCTCTCGAGCTTTGAGTCCAGCCTCAACTTCTCACTATACCCCCTGGCAAGCAACTGCTTATTCTCTCTCCCACCCCGTGCTCTCTCTCACTTCTGTGCTTTGCCCCTGCTAGGCCCCCTGGCTGGAGTCTCCTTACACTTAGGAAATCACCTCCTCCAGAAGGCCTTTCTGGGTTAAGAGCTCTCTATAGCGCTTCCTTAGCTCCTGGGCCCCTCTCTGTCACCTCCCAACATGAAATCGAATCCTGGGCTTGTTCCAAGGCTGCCTCTATCTGTGACCCATGCCGCTCGGCAAGCGCGGGGAGGAAGCCCCGCAAAGCTGTGGGGGAGGCAGCGAATGAAAGAGGGCTTTGGGGGGGTGCCGCGTAAACCTGCTATGAGACCACCCACTCCCCTCTGTGGGCCTCTGCTTTTTGTTCAAAGCCATCACAGGTCTCAGCTTTCTCTCTGCGGCTGCTGACTTTGTTCTTCATTCAGTTCCACCTGCCCAGGGCCTCGGTCTGCCACCTGGGAGCTTTTCCTCTCCTGGTTGAGCCTCTTCCCCTCATCCGCCATGTGTCACAGAGTGCGACTTGGAAGCAAAGAGGCTCACAGTTCTTAATTTTTTATATACAGAGACAAGAACAACAGGGGTTGGGATTCTTGCAAAATATCCCCTCAAAGACCTTAGAGATGGCCCACCTCTTATCCCGCTGTGTTCCGGGGACTGTCCCTGTGAGGCAGTCGGGCTGGATTCCAGCCCTCTTCTAAGGGACAGCAATCACTGTCCTCACCTCTGAAGGCTGACCAGGTGCCACATGGGCCGCACCCTCATTCGGGCCTCGAATAACAAGATTCGGAGCTGTCATTTCTTGTCCTCTTGAGTGGGACTCCGGGACTCAGCGAGGCGATGGGACTTGTACAAAGCGGAGCACCCAGTGAGTGACAGGGCCTGAGTGCATGCGAGCCGGAGTTGGCTAATTCCACGGCCCGTCTCTGGCCACATTGCACCTTCAAGAAAGTGGAGGCCCACCGAGGGTGAGCGGCAAGAAGGGGAAGCGTCTCCCTTCCTCGAGTACCCGATCCTGGGTCTGTATTACAACAAACCAGCTTCACAGAGGGGCGAGCCTGAGCCGGGGCCACCAGCTCAGCACAGCAGGCTGTGCATGGTGCCACTCTGGGACATGCCGTTCACGGAGCCCCTGATGCGGGCGGCGCCCGCCGGCAGGAAACGCTATGATACCGGTAAAGAAAGAAGGGTTTCCTTCTCCTCCCAGTTACGCTTCCCAGAGAGGATTCAAGGCAGGCAGCTCCCTGGGCGAGCACACGTCGAGGAGGGGGCAGAGTCGCCGTCTCCCCTGGGCACGGTCAGTGTGGGAGGGCGCTGGAGACCGCCGTGACGATGAACAAAGGAGAAACCGGGCGGAAGAAATACTCCGGGAAGGAGTTTTCTTGTGCCTGCTTCCCAGAGCAGCAGGGCTTCTGGAACAGGACATGGGCTCCCCTGCCACTGAGAAGAGGGGGTGCCGAGGAGGAGCCCCAGGCACCAGGGTGCGTGGGAGGAATTCCGATTCGGCAGAGAAGCTCAGAGGGAGAGGGAGGCTGGAGGCAGAAGGGCTCTGCGCACAGGGCCACCCAGCGAGGGTCTGGGCCGAGAGCAAAGGGTGTATGGACAGGAGATCCCAGAGCAACTGCCCGGTCTGGGGAAGGTGACCACAAGCCACCTGCACCAGGGGTATGGTGGCCTCCAGCCTCTGTCTGCAGGCCTGGAGCACTGAGGGGGCATACTGCCCCTGATTGCTAGGAGGGGCTCTGGCTAAGGGAAGGTGACAAAATCGGGGGCAGGGCAGGGGCTAGTGCTGGCCCCACGCGTTCCACAGCCCAGCCCAGACCTCGGTTTGCACGAGGGGATGGAAAGCCCTGGAATGCTGCAGAAGCAGTGCTCATTCGAAACCTCAGTGTGGAAAAAGCAGAAAGGAGACAGCCAGCTCCACGCCCAGCTCGTCCCCCACGAGGGGGCTTTCTTGCTGGTGGAACTTTGGAACACTTGGAGCTGGACACTCCGAGTTGGACGAGAGCAGCAGCCGGGAGGGAAGGCTCAGATTCTGGGCTCAGGCCAAGGGGCTTCCGCAACCTGCTGCCTCATCTCCGCGGACCGACAGGCTCCAGCCTGGGAAATCAGCCCCCAGGACCGGAACTCCTCTTCTCTGCCTCCCAAACTCAAAGATTCTTGCTGGAGACAGGACACAGAAGACATAGACAGGACAGACAATTCACAGCTCATCTGGCGGGTCTGGAGAGAATCATGTAAAATCTCCGAGGCATCAGCTCAGCCCCTCACAGCTCGGGGCCTCCGTCTCCTCTAAGAGAAATGAGGGGCGAAGGACCACGTGCCCCCCAAGGCCCCTTCCCATGTGGAGCCGCTGTGCTCCCCTGAGATAGCTCAATTGGCCTCCCCCCCACCGCCCACGCGGGATGGAGAGCAGCTCCGTGGGGCCGAGGGCGGCTGCAGCCCAGGCCTGTGGCCTCAGGGGCCATGCGTGAAAAACCCGGGTCGCTTGTCCACTGGTGCTGTGGCCTGAGGAGGCGCCGTGGTGGTGACGCAGGGGGTCTCTGCTCACAGCGAGGGGTTTCCTTAGGGGGCATTAGCCCAGAAGCCTGTGACTCCCTTAACTTCTGGGGTTTTCTAGGGATGTGAGAGCACAGCTAGGGACACTCAAGCTTTGCCTTTCAGGGTCACTGAGTCCTTTTGTTGTTGTTGTTGCTTGTTTTTCTTTTGCGGGGGGTGTTTAACTCCAGTTTTTTTTTTGCATGGGCAGGCACCAGGAATCGAACCCGGGTCTCCAGCATGGCAGGCGAGAGATTTCTGCCACTGAGCCACCACTGCACCGCCCTTGTTGTTGTCTTTTGTTGTTTGTTTTTTAATATTTTTATTAAGGAATAAATATCCACACACATACAGTCCAACCATATAATACAATCAATGACTCACAATGTCATCAGGGGTCACCGAGTCTCGAGGCCATGTCTAGTGCAACAGTCTTCATCATATTACCGAAAAGGAAATGGAGGCCAGAGAGAGGGATGGCTGGGTCCTTTCCCCACCACTGCGTTCCCTCTTTCTGTTCCACGAGGCACCGGTGATGCGAATCCAGGAGAAAAATCCTCGACTGAGAGCTCAGACTCTCCCCAACTTGCTGTGTGACTCTGGACAAGTCCCTTTCCTTCTCTGGGTCTTGTTTTCCTCCCAGGATTTGACTAAACCAGCCCGTCCAGCTCTCAGTGAAGTGTTCTCTAATCACACTGTCCCTCTGGGGACCTTGTGGCTGGGCCAACAGGAAAGAGCAAGAGTGATGACCCTAGAGTTAGCACGAAAATCGCCACCCGTCCGTCTGTCCTTCTTCCTCTCTCCCCCTTCCAGCCGCCTCATGGCTCCGTGAAGGCCCGTGAAGTCCCTCCCATCCCAGCCGCCCAGCCCTGGCTCTGACTTAGAAGCAGCAGCCACCACAGAAGACGTTGGTTCCATGTTGCTAAGCAACAAAATGCCGCCTGAAAACAACCCACCTCTGACACTTGGAAACTGGCAGATGAGAAGAGTCTGCTAGGGAACAAAGGAGAAGCGTCGGGAGGGAGACGCTGGAGTTAAGCAACCACAGAAAGCAAAATGAAAGAGCCCAGGCAGTCGTGCAAAGTACCTAAAAGCAAACAGATGGGAAGACAGAATTGATCCACTGAAATTCGGGAGAGACAGACAGAGGGAGATGACACGGGGTAGGGTGGGGCTCAGGGTGTCAGGTCCTCCAAAGGCCTCCCTTCTTCATGGTTGTTCAGTCTGCCATGATTGCGGTGGGACCCTGGCTGGTTTACTTCCCACAACCTCTGCTGCCTAATTTCTGAACTGGGAAAATGGGCAACACAGAAAAACCACACACCTGGAGAGCTCCACAGAAGTGTTAGTATTGTGAATTATAAGACAGTGTCCCCAGTTTATTCCACAAATAATTATTAACCTCCAGGTGCCAGGTGTTCTGGTACACTTTATCTTACAGACTTACTCTCTGCTGGGGAGGAGGCAATTCAACAAGCAACTGGTGGGTGAGTTACTCAACTGCTCCTAGCATCAGTTTTCCCATCAGTGAAATGGAGATAGTGCTGCAAAAGATTATGGTGAGGACCATGTGATGATACTGTGAATTACTGACTATATATGTAGAATGGAATGATCAAAAGTTATGAATGTTTGCATTTGTTTGGTGTTTTTTGGTATTTTTAAATAATTAATTTAATTTAAAAATTAATTTAAAAAAAGATTATGGTGAGGGTTAAATGGGAAAATGTACGAAAGAAACTGAAACTAAATGATAGCTCTCTCCCCTCCTCAGGTTGAGGTCACCGCTAACTGGGCCCCTGAGACCCAGCCCTTGGGCTTTGCCTAATTTGGCAAAGCGAGGCAACCTCAGGAGGGTACAGTCTAATTTTTGAAATAATGCAAAGCCTTAAGACACATTTATTCCCCAAATAAAATCTATAGTTTCGAATCAGAAACAAGAATGAAACAAATTAAAGACACTGGTAAATAAATGGCAATCATTTCATGTGCTAAACACGACAAAATAATTATGAAGCTACTACCCAGTTAACTATATTCACATTTACTTAACCCTGTGAGTTGAATAATATAGGTGCTTATTAATGAGTTTTGACATATATTTTCACAGAATAAGTCTAGCCAGTTTCCAACTCAATCCAAAAACTGTTATCATGGCATTAAAGGACAATGGGCCATTTCTACTTGTACCCCGCTAACAGGAAGTGACTTCCACTAAACTCGCTCTGTTTCTGTAGCACCAATCACAAGTTCTTTCTAGGCACCTGACAGCATGCCCTCAAATAAATTATAAAGTGACCTCACGGCCCAAACTGAAAGAAGGACTTAATTCACTCTGCATATTACGCTCTGTCTCTGACACAGGCACTTGCCATAACGTAACTCTCCAATCTAACACATACCCAAAGAGCCCTGCAGTGGGGAGGCAGGACCCAGAGCCCCAGAGCTCCCCTGCCCGGGCAAGTCAGGGGCCCAGGGAAAATCATCGAGCCTCACAGAGCCACCATGTCCCTAATTCATGAAATGGGGACTCGGGGGCTGGTCCCGCCTGCTCACTTCTTAGTGCCGCTGGGAGAAGTAGAAGCACATGTGTCGTCTCCCTAATGGTTTCCCCAGATTCCCAGGCATCCTTTTGTTTGAACTTAGGAACTCCATGAGGAAGTACGTAGGACAGGCTTAGATCTCCAATCTACAGATCAGAGGAGTGAGACCCCGGAAAAAGAAACATCCAGTGCTGGTCAAGAACCAGCCATAAGTAATAAGCATTTCTCTTATTTAAAGGAGATTAAGTGACTTGCCCAAGGTCACACAGCTGGTCTATTAATAAACCAGGCTGTGAGCCCAGGTTTGCTGACTCCAGGTGCCACATATTTTCCATTCTGTAAACAATAAAACCTTACATTTAGAAATGTCAGACAGGTAGCAGGAAGAGAAGAATTTGAGACACTTAGAGAATAAGAACCAACAGGACTTGATGAGTGAACAGGGCGCTGGGATGGAGGTGAGCGTGGGCACAAGGATGGTGAATGGCGTGCAGCCTAAGAAATATTTGTGCCCCAATATTGCTTCTCCCCTTCTTCCTTGGTGAGAGAATGAAAGAATTTTAGAAGAGCACATGGCTACCAAAAAATAAAGACTACATTCTCCAGCCAAAGAATGATCAGATCAATGGAAGTGTCATGTCTGACTTCTAGGAAATATCTTTAAAGAGAAAGAGCACAGCTTATCTTGTCCCTTCCTTCTTCCTATTGGAATGGAGATGAGATGAGATGGCTGGAGCTCTAGTAGCCTTCTTGAACCAAGAGGAAGAAACCACGTACCAAGCATAAGAAGGCAACAAAAGAGAAGGAGCCTGGATCTCTGATGCCATTGGGCACCATCTCAACATTTTCCAGTATTCTTCTATATGAGAAAGAAAGAAACTTCTTATTTAAGCTGCTGTTATTTTTGGGTTTCCTGTCACTTGCAGCCAAAAATTAATTTCAATTGAAAAGTTCTTGAGAAAAAGAAGACAAAAACAGAGTCAAGAAGAGAATTTAGGGGCAATCTGATGAGTTTGCGCATAGGCTTAATGCATGGGACATCAGTGCATGAGAACAGGCATTTGAAACTCTTAACTTGGCACACAGGACACATTCGAGAACTCTTCACTACCTCTGTCACTCTTCCAAGCCACCTTCTTCTCTTGTCTGGCCTGTTGCAATGACCTCCTAACTTGTCCTCCTAATAGCTTTACTGCCCACCTCCAATTTATTCTCCACAAAGGTACCAGAGTGACATTCTTAGAATGAACTAGTCTCTTATTTAAATCTCAGCAGAGGCTTCCCACTGCACTTAAGACAAAGCTTCAAAACCTTACCATGGCCCACAAGGCTATGAGGCCCTCCATTATCAGCCTCCTGCCATATGGATGTGTTCCATCCATACGACTCCCCTTCTAATGACTCGACACATCAAGCTCTTTGCAGCTCAGGGCCTTTGCACATGCTGTTCTCATTTCTCTGAAAGCCCTTGGTCTGTGAATGGCTCATTCTTTTTCATCCCTCAGCTCTCAGCTGAGAAGTCACCTCTCCAGAGAGATTTCCCAAATAGGTCCCAACTTCCTTGTGTCACTCCCCAACCCTGAAACTTCATAAAAATCATCGCAACCTTGTTTGTTTGTTTGTTTGTTTCCTCTATCACAACACATACGATCAATTTGAAATGACATGTTTCTTTGTTATCTGTCTTACCTGTTAGCCTATGAGCCCAGTGGTGGAGGGAACCCCATGTGCTTTATTCTCTAAGATACATATAATTCCTAGTACAGTGTCTGGTGTATGGGGGTCTCAACAACTATGAGTAATAATATTATTATTCAGCAAGCCATTCATATTAGAGCATTCCAAATCAGAGCAGAGGCTTGGCTCATCAGTTCGATTTGGGAGGGCGCCCTCCCCCCTTCTTCTGCCCCGGGGCTTACAGGCTGTGAGTGAGGGTACCGTGTGCTCCGGTTTTCCTGCAGGTCTGTGAGGGCCTGGTAAACCACCGCCCATATCAGTGAGGAAACTGAGGCAGATAGAAATGAGGCCCCACTGTCGCACCAGAGCTAGGCGTGCTAGAATTTGAGAGACTAACAGCATAAGAACCAACAGGCCTTGATGACTGAACAGGGCGCTTGGATGGAGGTGAGCGTGGGCACAAGGATGGTGAATGGTGTGCAGCCTAAGAGATATCTGTGCCCCAATATTACTTCTCCCCTTCTTCCTTGGTGAGAGAATGAAAGAATTTTAGCGAGACACAAGCCTGTTTCACTTAGCACCCTCCTCGGTTCCCACGTGGCAGAACCACCCTTCTGGCTTCACTCAGCTGCAGCTCCTGCCCCAGGTGGTGGGTCTCGACGGTCATTTTCTGCAGGGTGTTGGCTGGACAGGGTCTTTGCATCTGTGCCGAGGAAGAGCTAACTACGGCCTAGGGGTCACTAAAGGTCACCCGCTAGTAAGAGTGTAAGCAAGACTCGGAGTCCATGCCCTCCTGGCTGCCAGTGGTTTGGCCAGTGACCCATGCTGCCTGAGTTTCTTTTGTGAGGACATAGAAAGCAGAGTAAGGACTGAAGATGGAAAACTACAAAGAGTCAAATTTAGCCAGTACTTGGAAGAGGTTCTATGTCAGAGCTGTCTGCAAGTAAATTGAATTGTCTTTCAAAGTAGTGAGTTCCCTGTCCCAGGAGGCATTCAACAGAGGCTGCATGACTCTGGTCAGGTTAAGGGCAGGTTCAAGGTAAACAATGGAATCAGGAGCCAGGCCTGATTCTGAACCGAGTTCAGGCTACATCCATCCCAGGACCCAGCCTGGAACTGCTGCTGCTGCTGCTGCTATCAAGTTGGCTGTTTCCCTGCTGGTCCAGCTGAGACAAGTTTAAAATTTCCAAACGGATTTTTTCCTAACTAGGTTCTGTACCCCCCTCTGTTGTGAAGGTGTCAGAACCCCCCTGGGCCCGACTGCAGGTCTGGGTGAGCCTGCCACAGCCCTGTTAGCAGGCAGTACCCACAAGGTTCTCGGGAGAACAAAGCGACCAGGCAAATTAGGGCTGGTGGCTTTGGACCAGGCCCACTGCTCCAAAGATCCAGGGGTCTGCGGCTGCCCCTTAAACTGGTGGGCATTACACACAGGGGGTTCGTAGTCTTGGGCTGTGGAAAGCATCAATGAGTCACCAAATGGAGGGTACCATTTTCTCACCCGCATTCCCTCTAGGCTCGGAGTCCGGGGAGTCTGTCTAAGGCGGAAGAAGATCAAATGGAAAACTCCTCGGGCGCTGAGCCGTGAGGATGGGGTACAGGGCTCCTGGGCAGCCGGGCAGCGGCGGCAGGTCTCAGGGGTGGGGCTGGGGGCGGGGTGTTAGCACAGGGCAACAAAGAGAACTCACGTGGGGGGCGCCGGGCCCCTGGACACGTGCAGGAGGCCTCGCGGGGCTCAGGGTCCAGCCCCCGGGCTGGCGGGTGTCTGCACGGGAAACGCAGGGCACAATGGGATCCTCGGGGGCAAACAAAAAAGCCCCCAAGTTGAAAAATGGAAAATAATATGGATTTCCTGTCTTGACTAATGTCAGCCCACAAATAGACGCGGCTGACAGGGCTTCCAGGAACCCCTTCCTTTTCCTCGCCTCAGCGCCCTCCCAAAACTCCCACCCTCGGAGGGCTTTTGGCCCTGCTCCACCAGGCCCGAGGGCAGGGGTGGCGCGGGTGCCGCGTGGCGTTCGCCGCAGCGAATGAAGCGGCTCCGGGCGCCGCGCCGCCGGGCGCCATCTGGGGCGAGCCCCCGCGGGTCACTTCTAGGGCTGCAGCCTCTCGCCCCAGCCCCACCGGATCTCCCAGGACGGAGGTAGAACCCTGGCACTTCGCTGGCTCTCCCTCCCCAGCAGAGAGAATGCAAGAAAACCCGGGGTTTCGTGTAAGACGGGAGGGACCAAATTTGGGGGTGACTCGACGGGAAAAATTGGCAGGGTTTCCCAAAACTCACTGTGCACTCGCCGTTGCAAATGTAGTGCTTCGGGATGCTAATTTTATAGAAAATGTCCTCGTTTCTCCATTTCTGGGTTTTCCTTCCTAAAAGTTGTCATCTGTTTAAGTGATCGATTAATATAAATAAAAATCAAAGAAACTAACCAAATTAGCAGCTTCCGCGCCAAAGTGTCAAGGAGCACAACAATAATGCAAAATGAAAAATAACTGATGAATCAGAGTAAGAGGAGGAAGAGTGGGGAGAAAAAATCAAAATACGTGAGAATGAAAAAGTGGGACTTCTACCAGACTGGGAACAGCAGCTGCCCTGGAACAGCCGCCCCTGTCAGCGGGCGCCGGCGCCACGGCAGAATCGAACCCGGGTCCGGGCAGCGCCCGGGTGGGGTGGGGGGTGGGGGCCGGGGCCAGACTGTGCCCCGCCCACCCGGCCCCTCGGTCCCGCCGCCCCCGGCCCGCCCCGCGCCGCCTGGAGGACCCCCCGGGGCCGCGCCCGCACCGCCTGTGCGCCCGGGGGGGGGGATTCCTGGACCCCACGGCGCCCGCACCAGCGCCCCGCCCCCGCCCCGCCCCCGCCCGGCCGGCCGGGGGACGCGCTGCGGAGCGGGAACCTCACCTCCGCTGCAGAAGCCCACCCGCCTGGACGAGGCTCGAGGGGCCCCTTAAACGCGCCGCGATCAGCGAGGGGCTCTAAGTGACACACCCGCCCAAGGGAGGGACTCCGGGTCCCAGGCTCACTGCCCTAAGGCCACTGGGTGCCGGAACTTTTCTCTGCGCTTTTCTTTTCGGAGAGAATTAGATGTAAAAACTGAGCCACTCAGCTCTACTTTGCAAGTTCTCTTCCTACCAAACGTGACCTCCAGAGCCGCCTGTGCAAGATGAAAAGAGGGGTTTTGTGGAGGAAGGAAACAAACACTACTTCTCGCCATTAAAAACAAGTCTATATATGATGTCTTACATTCTCATTGTAGAAAATGCAATGAAAAAAAATCACATGTAACACCCCACAGGGAAAGCACATTAATGTTATGTATTTCCAAGCATTTTCTATGCATATTATATATCACTATGTTTAAAATTAGTAACATCCCATATACTGTTTTGTGTGCTCCTTTCTTGAAATCTTCTCTCATGACTATTTTCCTACCTTATTATAGTCTTTGAATGCTTGATTTGCAAATTGCTGCCTAACAACCCATTTTATGGATTTGTCATATTCAAATAGTCATGAATCCTGGACATCTACTTGGTTTCTGATTTTTCACTGTTGTAAGTGGTACCATGTTGAATAATCTCAACCTAACTGATTATTCCACCAGAATATCTTCCTAGAAGGAGAATTACTGGAGAATTAAAAGGAGAAGTTAAAATTAAAGGAGAATTAAAAATCAGAAACTTGTGAAGTCCCCCAATGCACAACTGTTAAGCTGCTTCCAGAAAAGTGATGCTAATTTCCCTTTATATCCGTGTCTGAGAGAGATAACCCACACACCAATTGCCAACAATAAAAACTTTCTCTAGCACTGAATAATATTTAAATCTATCAACTTCAGAGGTGAAAATTTGACTCCCCTTGTAGTGTTAATCTGTAATTCTTTGATTAGTGAAGTTGAATAGGTATATGTATTTTTCTTTTCTTTTTTTTTTTTTTACCGTTTCTATTTCTTCCTTTGTGGTTGTCTGTTTTTATATTTAGCTTATTTTTCCACTGGAGATGTGAGTTTTTCTGATTGGCTTCTAAGGGTGCTTTGTATAGAAGGGGCTGCCCCTTCAGAAAGGGTTGCAGGCAGAATACAATTTCTATAACATCACCATGTCCTAAATATTATCGATTGGCATCTTGATTTATTTTTAACAAAGCAATATATTGTGAACATCCTTTCATGATAATATTTTACTACATCTCTTTAATTTACCCCTTATGTCTGCTGCAAATATTTTTCCAAAGTCAGCATTTGCTTGTTAAGTAACTTTGTACATTTTAAAGTTTGTTAAGTAACTTTGTACATTTTAAAGTACCGAAAGCTAAAATTGTATGTAATCAAATACATCAGGCTTTTTTTTGGCGGTGGGGGGGCAGTTTAATACAACACCCATTTATTGTCTCATCGTCTCTGCGGGTTTGGAGCCCCGGCACAGCTTCACTGAGTCCACTGCCCCACAAGACTGCAGGTGGCAGGGGGGACATCTGACGACCCAACCGAGGCAGTATCTGCTTCCAAGCTCACGTGGTTGTTGGCAGAATTCAATTTGTCAAGGGCTGTTGAACTGAGGGCCTCTGCTCCCTGCTGGCTGTCGGCTAGAGTCCACCTCCCTTAAAGCCAGCAAACCAGAGCGTCTGCTAGCAAGACAGAAGTCACTGTCTTATGTAACCTAATCAGGGAGGTGACATCCCATCACCTTTACTGTATTCTATTGGTCAGAAGCAGTGTGCAGACCCTGCCCGCCCTCAAGAGAGGGGATTGATTACATAATCAATCAGAAGCAGTATGCAGATCCTGCCCACGCTTACGTGGGGATCAAAGGGCCCGTCTTAGAAGCTGCCTACCACCACCACAAATCATATATGGCGAGGAGTGAAGAGCTCTTATCCTAAACCCCTTGTCCCTAAGACCCCTCTCCAAAGGTGAAGGCTATTTAGATTGTTTGAAAAATAAATCCTTATAAATTAAAAAAGTCTATGCATATAAAAACAGGTAGGGGAATATATATACTTCACATCATTCCCCTTAAAAAAAAAATCTTTTTTATTTTGAAAGAATTTCAAACTTACAGGAGAGTTGCAAAAGTAATACAAACCCCACTGAGAGAACTCCAACATATTCCCAGCCCTAGATTCAGATCCACCAATTTTAATATTTTGCCATCAAATATATCAATATTTTCCTTTATGTTTCTCCTCTTCTGAGACGTTATGCTTACTGGTTCTTTCCCATTCCAGGATTGCTTAAATATTCATTTTGTTTTCTTGAGCCTGTTCATGGTTTCTTCTTTTACATCTAACTTTTTAATCCACCTGGAATTTATTTTGGTGGCTGGTAAGAAGTGGGACTAATTTGATTTTTCATCCAAGCATCCAATTTCCCCGTTAACATTTATTGAATAATGTATTGCTTCTTAATTGGTTTTTTTCCTCATACATTGGGTTCTTACATGTTAGGGTTTATTTCATGGTTTTCCATTAGGTTTCATTGATCTGTCAGTCGATTTTTCAGTTATGCCACCAGGACTTAATTACTCGTAGTTTTATAATATGTTTTAAACTACAGTAGAGAAAGTCTCCTTCCTTGTTTCATGTTTTTAAAAAATTTAACTCTTCTCACTTGTTTAATAAAACATCTTCAGAATCGGTAGTTATTCCCCCTTAAATTTCTAATTTTGTTTGTGTTTTCTGTTTTCTTGATTAGTCTTATTAAAAGTTGGTATCTTTTGGATTTATAAATTCTGTTTTTCTGCCTTTGAAATTAGCTAATTTCTGCCATGTCTTTGTTACAAACTTAACCAAGTTAACCTTTGCTCTCCTGAGATTTGTTTTGTTCTTTTAATGAATTCAAATACATAGTTAATTCTTCTTCATCCTTCCTTTTTTAAGATAATAAAACACCTTAAGGATATTTTCATTTGAGTACAGCTTTGATATACAGGTCATCATTGTTGTAATGCCCTAAATAGTTTTTAGTAATAGTTTTGATTTCTCTTTTAACCAAGTTGTAATTGAGGTGATTGCTTTAAAAGTCCTAAGTATTGGGTTTTTTAAATAAATATCTCTTTTTCCTTTTAATTGACCTTTTATGGCCTTGTGGACAGAGAGTATATATAGCCTGAACAATTTTTCTGATGTTTTGAAATGTGTACCAAGAAGATGATCAATTTTTGTAAATGTTCCATGGATGCTTAAACAGAAAACATGTTATTTGTTTATAGGCTACAAAGTTCAATATTTATCAATTAACTAATACATCTAATCATTCAAATTCTCAATCTCTTTATATTTTTGCATAAAAGCTCACAATTTTACTGTGTATAATGCTTTTATTGCTATAAAATGGTTCCATTGGGCCTCTTAATGCATTTTGCTTTGAATTCAACTTGGTTTAAAATGCGGATTTCTACTCAGTTGCACTTTGATTTGCATTTAACTAATACATCTTTGCTATTCTTTTTTTTTTTCCCCTCAGTCCCTTCCATTTTTGGTACCTCTTTTGTAAACAGTAGGAAATTAAATTTTGCTTTCAGATCCCATCAAGGAAGAGACAGTATCCATTAATAAGAGGGGTAAACTCAATTATGTTGACTACTATAAATTTTAAGTTGGGTTTTCCCTCATCTTGTGTCATGCCTTCTGTTTTCAGATTCTTCCTTCCTGCTTCCTTTATTTGTCTGTCTTAGCTCTGTGGGTCATGACATTTGTGTGTCGCACCCTGGGATGTGTGTGTCGCACCCCATCTCAGGATGGGGAAACTGAGGCTCTCAGGAAGGGGTCGCAGCCCAAATCTCAGCAGTGCTACGCCCTGGCTCTGTGACCCTGGGAGCATCGCTTAACCTCTCTGTGTCTCCATTTCCCATAGTAGAATGGAGATAATAATTGAGTGAAATAATGCATGGTTTTAGCTCTCATCTGGCCTATAGTAAATGCTGGTGGATGCTGGCTGTGGCGGTTATCATGATTGCCATACTTTAAAAACTCTACCTGTGGTTAATTTTAGGTTTAAAAAATGATTTAAACTTCATGTCTCTAATTATTTGTGGTTTTTGTTTGTTTTTTTATTTTATGTTATTTTTCTTGATAAACCAAAACAACATACAAATACGAACATTCTTAGCATACAAACATTAATTTAATTATTAAAATTGAGGAATAGGGCTTTTAAAAAAAATTCTCCTCTACATAAGATCATGAATTTAGCATGCTTTTACTAAACCCTTCTAGCCTTCTCTCAATTTTCTAATCTGAGGATTTACAGCCATCGAATTATTATTGAATTGTTATTTTTGTTTCATACACCTACTTCTTTGGGAATAATATTTGGTACTGAATTTAGTTTTGGCACCATATGTTAGGGACTGAATCATGGCACCCACAAATGCATGTTTAGGTCCCATCCTTGGTCCTGTGGGGGAGAATCCATTGGTAAACTGGACCTTTAAAGATATTACTAGTTAGGTGCCTAAAGGGAATGGCAGTGAGTCTTAATCCAACATGGCTGAAGTCCCTATAAGCTAAGGAAATGGGGCACACATACACACACGAGCACAGCAAGACACTGGATGCCAGAAGTCAACAGAATCCAGAAGAGAAAGGAGAGGGTATCGCCGTGTGACAGGAAAGCCAAAGAAAACAAGAACTGCCAGCCAGCCAGAATGCTCCCAGCCCCGGGGGGGAGGCAAGTCTTCCAGCTTCTGAAAACGTGAGCCAATTACACTCCCGTTGTTAAGCCACCCCAGGGTATGGTATTTCTCACAGCAGCCGGGAGACTGGTGCTCTGCTTACATGTAGACTAGATTTCATGTGGAACTGGTATAATGCTGCCCACCTGTCTTCCCCATCGTTCCCTTATCAACATCCTGGTTGTGAGTCACCCCTTGGTCAACTGATACACAAGTTCCCTCCCAAAATGTGGATTATTTGATTTCTGAGCCCACAAAGCTTCAAGAATGATGTTTGTTCCTTTTTTGTTTCCTCACCCCAACATCATGGTGGATCAGAAACTTAAAATTCTGTGGGAGTGTTCTCATATCATCTAGAATTTAGGGTTCCTGAGGAAAAGGCTGCTTGAGTGCTTTAGGCTTATTCCATCTTATGACTCAATGAATTTACCAAAAAAAAAATTTCATTAGATTGTGTCTAGGCGCCCCTCCCCACCCCCCTCAACTAATTCTAAATGAACAAAGGAAGTCTTTTTGGTCTGCCTACTCAGGATTTTTTTCTCCTAAATTCTGGTGAAGTTTTCTTTGTGTATGTCTTCAATTATGCTTCCAACCACATTTATTCTGACTTTTTCCTCTGAAATCAACCTAATTCTTGGATTTAACCTTGATTCCACAGCCCCAGCTCTGTCACTCTTCCCTCTCATCTCCTTGTTCTTTCCTTCTGCATGCTGCGAGAACTTTTAGTTTGCCCTTCACATTCCACATTCAGTTCTGCCCTCAGTGTGGGTTTCCGTTCGGCTAAAACAATTTTAGTTTTCTGGAACCCTATGATTGCGCGAACCAGATGCATTTCGCTCCCTTTCTGCACACTCCTGCCACAGGGACCGCGACTTCCTGCCCCTTGCTGGAACCTTCTGACGTTGCCTTTATTTCTCCTAATTAAACATTCTTCCACATCTTCACCATGACTTTCTTCTTTCTTAATGCTGCAGGTTTTCTTCAAAGGCCTCATGTGGGATCCTCACCTCCATCTCCTCCCACCTTGAATTCAACATTGAACCGGGAGGGAACCATCTAGACGTGCCGTAGGCTCTGCCTCTGCCCACCGGGTCCTGACAGCTAAAGGGCAGCTCTCAGGTCCAGTAGGCTGCATCCAACGTGGCTCTGCTCGACTGAGGCAGGATACTGTCCTGTCCTCACTGGCTGGTTCTCTGATACCCTAAATCAGTGGTTTGCAAACTTTTAAAAACCTGGACTTCTTCCAGAAAGGTTCCGTGCACTGGGGCAACTTTCCAGAAACCTACAACCTCTGGATGGTTCCCTGGTCCAGATAAGTCCTGAAACCTGGAGGGCCCAGCCTCTCCAGAACATCATCTAGTTCCATCTCCCTACCCCATATTATTGACATCCCTTCCAAAGTGAAAAAGTTAGAGTGGATATAGCCCAAACACCTCTAAGAAGGGGATAGAAAGACCAAAGGTGATGGTGGAGTTACACAGAGAAGGTAGGGTTTAACAAACGAATATGATTGCTGAGTCATTAAATTGATATTTCTTTTAGTCTCCAGTATCTTAGAGCAGTTTGAAATAAAAATCTAAAATTGGGGAATTGTAACCCATGTCAAACTGAAATCTGTTCTACAAATAATTGGTGTGCTGTGCTTTGAAATGTATTGCTTTTTTGTATATGTTATTTTTCACAAAAAAAAGAAGAAAAAAGTCGATTGTGGTGATAAAAAAATTTGTATTCCTTCTAGCCTCCTATGTTCTGGAGCAGCTCAAAGGAAAAATCTGAGAGGGTGGTATGGCAACCCATAACAAACTCTGGGATCTGTCCTGTAACTACTTGTTGAAGAGTGCTTTGAAAACTACTGCTTTTTTCTTTCTTTGCTTTGTATATATATTCTAAAATAAAATAAAATAAAAAATTTTAAAAAGGCGTGGACTTCTGCCAGGAAGATACTTTTTGAGCATGCAACCCCTGCTATATTTATTTATGAATAAAGTCTATTTATTGTAAATTGGAATTATAAACATGTTTATCGTAAGTTACATACATGTTTTACTGCCTACCTACATAGTAACTACTCTAAAGCTCCATTTTCTCTTTTTAGATAAGGCTAACTATGAACGGAAGCACCAGGAATGACTGTGCCGCACGCCCCCGTGGGGGCCCATGCGTTCCACTCGGCAGGCTGTGCCTCGGCGTGGGGGGGGGTCAGACTCACGCGCGGGCCTCCCCCCAGCTCCAGCCAGCCTGCCTGGCTTTCCTTGGGGACCCCTCCCCCCCCCCACGCAATGTATCCATCCTGGGCAGACTCCTTCCTATTCCCTTCTTAGAGTCCAAGTCCCCTCCCGAGGTGAAAGGAGGTGGGGGGAGGGGAGGGGCAGGAGGAGGGAGCCCCGTTCTTGCATCCTGCACAGCTCCCTGCTCCTCACTGCTGCAAAACTGTGTCTGCATGAGGCCTTTGAAGAACACTGTGTCGGACACAGGGCGGACGAGGGTGGAAAGAACAAGCCTCTTCCTATCTTCCTTACCGCGGGGTCGGGGTGGGGGGCAGCGCCGTTTTAACAAGAGAAGGCATGGGCCGGTACTTGTTTTTCTCCAGCTCTGGGTGCCAGGTCTCCCAAATCAAATTTCTCATTATGGAAATACCAATATGCAGGAAAATATAAAAATGGACACCTCCGCCACCAAAAACCTAGAGCAATCTGCTGACAGACAGAGAGGAAAGCCTGTGGATGCTGAGGCCCCCCCCCCCACTGTGTGCAAAACTCGGGGGTCTCAGGAGGGAAGAGTCGTAAAGGAATCCATCCAAGAGGCTGAGAGGGTCATTTTCAAAACCCAGCTGGGGATGGCAGGACTCAGCCCCCGGGGGGCCCTTGTAGCTCCTCACAGGGAGATAAACAAACAAAATGGGAGCTGGCAGGCCTTCTGCAAGGTGAGCCAGAAAAGCCGACTTCCCCAGCCTGTTGCTGCTAAGGCCTGGGTCTCGGGAGCATTTCTGCAGCCTGCGAGGCTCCTGGGCGTTGGACAGTGTTTAATGAGGAGCTCCCTTGGCTGAGCTCTGGGGGGCTGTGGGAGGCAGGCGTGCAGCCAGGAGGATCCTGGAGAACGCCGAGTGCCCCGGTGCTGGGGCCCTGGAGCCCGTGACGTCATGCTGCACTGGGGGCTGAGGACAGCAGGTCTCTGCTGTGACTGCCCTCCCAGCCTCCCAGCAGCACGGCTGCTCCAGGAAATTACTAATTCCCTCTCCTGCCTTGGAAGGAGGAAATGTAAAAAACCTTTATTGTCACATAAAAGCCAAGCTGAGATAGGAGAAATGTTTTCAAAAACACACCTTGGTGAAGAGGGATTTCCATAGCAACTTCAGAAGCGTGTGATACAGCCAGAGACGAGTCCAGCCTGGTGAGAACCACCCAGATGGTAATAAAGTCCTGCTCTGGGCTTCAGCAGACGGGAGTCTTCGGAACCTGTCACACGGCTGTGTGGCCCTGGGAAAGTCAGTTACCCTCTCTGATGTCTAAGGTGACAGAATAGTCACCAGCCCAGGCTAAGGGCGAGCAAGCCCATCTGGTCCACACTACTTTCCCACGCTGGTCCAGTGTTTCGGTTCCCTCAAAGTGCCCCCTGATTCCAGTTTCTGCCCAGCCTCTGGTTGAATATTTCCCTTTTCAAGATCTCTGCCAATCGTACTAATGATTTAATATTTGGGAAGGACAGTGATCAGTTAATCTTGATTCTAAAAGAAATTACTTGGGGTCTTTGTAAGAGAAGTGCTTAGCTTGATTAGGCAAACATATACTAACTAACTCATGGGTGTTCTCACTGGTCCATTGGTCAGATTCCTGGGAAAGAGTCTCTAAAACTCAGGTTTCTCTGCAGGTTTATCAAAGCTGCTCACAGGTCCATCAGCAGAGGGAGAAGCTGCAACAGAGGCAGGTGCAACAGAGGGATATTACCCCTACCTGAGGTAATGGGGCTGGGCCTATGTACCCCTCGGGTGATAAGTCATGGGATGGGGGCTGCTCCTGGGGAGAGGCAGCGCCCTTCAGCCTGGGGCAATTCCAGGAGAGGACTCAGCAGCCGCCCACCCCAGCTGAGGGAATGACAGCGTGGTCCCTCGAGGGGCTTCTGGGCGGTGCACCAGGGCTTACCCTGCATGTGCAGAGGTCTGACTTGAACGGGCAGCCAGCCCCAGAGATGGTCGGCAGAGGCAGGCCAGAGAGCAGGAATGCAATGCAGGCATCCAGCAGCTGGGCCTTGACACCCTCAGATCGGGGAAGCCACCGGCAAGGCTAGGGCAGCTTCCTTGGAGGGCAGGACTTGGCTTTGGTAAGACGAACGTGGAGTTCAGAGTCAGAATCAGGTTCGAGGTCTGACTCCACACTTACTCGCTCTGCGACCTGGGGCAGGAAACGTGACCTCAGTTTCCCCAGTTCTAAAACGGGGCTCGTCCTGGCACCTCTATCATGAGTCCATCAGGAGTGTGAACTGAGATAATGGATCATAAGCATTTCACATAGAACTAGCACAGGGAAAGTCTCCTCCCCAAAAAAGCAGCCATGACATCCACCACACTTTAATATGCCACATGCTGCAGCGAAGCAGAAACCTTTCAGACAAAGGTCCTTTTCATGAGCGATGGAGACATTTTAGAAGACATTCTGATTTGCTCCCTCTTTCTCCGTGCCTTCCCTCTGGTCTTTAGCTGGGCTTGTGAGTAATGCTGCAGGGAGACAGGCCTACGGTCCGCCAGGGCCCAGACAACACAGGCATGGCATGGAAACCTGGGATGGCCATTCCAAACCCCAAACTTTGCAGACTTTGCAAACAATGTTCCAGTGGAAGAAAATGAGAGTTACCCATACTTGTGATAGGCTCAAGGATCAATGAAAGTCCCTTTCAGGTCCCTTGTTCAGTCACCTGCTCATCTGCAAAATGGGGTGATCATACAGGCCAGGCGGGGTGATGGGAAGGTTATGTGATGCAGAAGCTTCAAGCACCTCTTAAAGGGCTATGCAAATTCTGTTACTATTGTTTGAAAACTTGGCTTTGATCGATTAGGAAAGAAGACAGCCCGAGTACAGGTCATCTCCCACCTATGGGAGGAGCTGATTTGTTCTAATTATGTGACGGCAGCCACGAAACCCCCAAGAGTTATCAAAGGACATACACTCTTGTCATGGTCAGGTTCATGTGTCACCTTGGCCAGGTGGTGGTGCCTGTCTGGTGGGGCAAGTGCTGGCCTGTCTGTTGCCATGAGGACATTTCATAGAATCAGATCATGATCACGTCAGCTGCGTCCACAGCTGATTCCATCTGTGATCAGACAAGGGGAGTGTCTTCTGCAATGAGTGATGCTTAATCTAATCACGGGAAGCCTTTTAAGGAGGATTCAGAAGAGACAGGTTCTATTCCTGCTCCGGCTGGCGAGCCTCTCCTGTGGAGTTCGTCCAGACCCTCCATTGGAGTCGTCGGCTTCATTTTGGACTCTGCGTTCCCGTGGTCACGTGAGACACTTTTATAGATTTTATATTTGTGAGTGTTCCCTGTTGATTCTGTTTCTCTAGAGAACCCTAACTAATACATCTTGGTACCAGGAATGGGTCTTAAGAAACAGAATCTTAAAAATGGGTTTTTATGAATGGTTTTCTACTCTGACTGGACTCAGAGACACTAAGGACTCTGATTCCCGTAACCAGAATGACACTCCCAATCCATGGAGTGAGCTGGCAAAAGAGATAGTCAAAATATCACCATTCGATTCTGCTAATGCTTCGCTTGTAAGAAGCCAGGCTCTGGGGGATAATGTTTTTGACCCTTTTACAGAATTTTGTGAAATAAGAAGTATACAGATGTTGGTTGGCTGTTGTTAGATACACTGGCTACATTAAGGGGTGAAAGGGATGGGCTTAAGGCTTCAAATGAGAAGCTTAAGTGCCGTCTGACAGATGTAGACGTTTCTATGAGTATCCTGAAGGAAAATCTTATTTCCTGTAGCCATATACTTGATATCTCTGAAAATCAGACTCAGAATCTTATTGTTAGAGTAGCAACTTCACAACGTAAACTGAAATTTCAATCTTGCATGCTGTCTGCCATTAAAGTGAGGGCATTGATTGGAAAGGATTGGGACCCTGAAAAATGGTATGGTGACATATGGATTGATAATGATGTCGGGGGGTGTGGTTGAAACCCTAGGCCCTGCTGAGTCTTCTCTAGGCAACCCTGTAATAGTCTGCCCTGAGGACATAGCCGCCCCACCTCCAGCCTGCCTTGAGGAATTGGCCACCCAACCTCCTCCTGAAGGGATTAACCCTAGAGTGATTAATCCTGTTTCACCAGATGAAACTGCAAATGAAGGCCCTGAAGCAAATGGCTTGGAAGATATTTCTAATTCTATTCATGACCCACCCCCACCACCCCTCATTTCTTCCAGACCTATAACTAGACTAAAGTCCCAACAGGCCCCTAAAGGTGAGGTACAAAGTATCACACATGAGGAGGTGCGTTATGTAAGGCCTGGCCCAATAGCCTCTGGCTGGAAGGCCCCCACCCGAACTAAAACCGTGAACATCCGGGCATACAGCTGTTCAAACTCAGCCAATCAGGACCTGCCCTGACAAACTAAGGACCCCCACTGCACAAGGCCCGTAGCTATGCCCCCCGGCCATGGCCCGTAGCTATGCTCACGGCCCTAAAGTGCGCGAAACTCCTAACCTACCACAGGAGGCCCCGTAGGCATCGTCAGCACCCCCCACTAGCTAGCCTATATCTAACCCTGCTGCTCCTAGGGGGGCGCGACTTCCCCGGCCCGCACCCTGAGCACCCGGCCCCGGGAACTTCACCCCAGGACAATAAAATTTTAAACTCGGACTCAGTTTCTCTGATTTCTCAGTTGGCTACCGTCTAAAACCTGACATGTTATACTCCAAAAGAACTGTGTGAGTTTTCCAATTTATATAGAAAGAAATCAGGGGAATATGTGTGGCAATGGATTTTAAGGGTGTGGGAAAATGGTGGGAGGAATATAAAGCTGGATCAAGCTGAATTTATTGATATGGGCCCACTAAGCAGAGATTCTGCATTCAGTGTTATAGCTCGAGCAGTTAGAAAAGGTATTAACAGTTTGTTTGGATGGTTGGCTGAAACATGGATCAAAAGGTGGCAGACATTATCTGAGGTTGAAATGCCAGAACCACCCTGGTATAATGTAGATGAGGGGATCCAGAGGCTTAGAGAGACTGGAATGTTAGAGTGGATTTATCATGCAAAGCCTATTCTTACACCCCAGGAATGTCCAAAGGATCCACCTTTTACCAGAACATTGAGAAATAAATTTGTGAGACTAGCGCCATCATCCCGGAAGAGCTCTGCAGTTCCACTTCTCTGTAGGTCAGATATTACTTTGTGAACTGCTATCACTGGGCTGGAATCCTTAAACACAATGGGGATGACTAGATCCCAACTTGGCAGAAGCCAGGTGGCAGCACTTAATCGCCAAAGACAGGGTGGATGTGGCTATTATAATAGACAGCAAACTCAAAGCAGGAGTCAAAATAATCTGACTTGCAGAGATTTGTGGCACTGGCTAGTAAATCATGGGGTACCTAGGAATACAACAGAAGGGCAGTCTACTAAATTCTTGTTTGAGCTGCATAAACAAAAGAGTTCTAGGTCAAGTGAACAGAAGTCTAACCTGAATTACAAAAACACAGAGTCACGGCCCCTTAATCAATTTCCAAACTTCAGCAGTTAAACAGTTTACAGACCCAGAGCCCCCTGAATGAAGGGGAGGCCAGGTCCCTTTGGGGGAGAACCCTGTTACACTGCCACAAATTTATACTGTTAATCTTCCTCCAAGCCTTCCCCAAGGAGACCGATGGTCTTTTACCAGGGTAACTGTGCACTGGGGAAAAGGAAATGATCAGATATTTCAGGGATTATTAGATACTGGTTCAGAAGTGACATTAATTCCAGGGGACCCAACATGTCACTCTGGACCACCAGTGAGAGTGGGGGCTTATGGAGCCCAGGTGATCGATGGAGTTTTAGCTCAGGTCCGTCTCACAGTGGGTCCAGTGGGCCCCCAGACCCATCCTATAGTTATTTCCCCAGTTCCAGAATGTATAATTGGTATAGACATACTGAGCAACTGGCAGAATCCCCACATTGGCTATCTAACTCATGCAGTGAGGGCTATTATGGTGGGAAAGGCCAAGTGGAAGCCACTAGAACTGCCCCCACCGAGCAAAATAGTAAATCAGAAGCAATACTGGATTCCTGGAGGGATTGCAGAGATTACTGCCACTCTTAAGGACTTGAAGGATTCAGGGGTGGTGATTCCCACCACATCCCCATTCAACTCTCCTATTTGGCCTGTGCAGAAAACAGATGGGTCTTGGAGAATGACAGTGGATTATCATAAACTCAACCAGGTGGTAACTCCAATTGCAGCTGCTGTCCCAGATGTGGTATCATTGCTTGAGGAAATCAGTATATCCCCTGGTACCTGGTATGCAGCTATTGATCTGGCAAATGCTTTTTTCTCAATAGCTATTAGTAAGGACCACTATAAACAGTTTGCTTTCAGCTGGCAAGGTCAGCAATATACTTTCACCGTCCTACCTCAGGGGTATATCAACTCTCCAGCCCTATGTCATAATCTTGTCCACAGAGACCTTGATCGTTTCTCCCTCCCACAAGGCATCACACTGGTCCATTATATTGATAATATCATGATGATTGGACCTAGTGAGCAAGAAGTAGCAACTACTCTAGATTAACTGGTAAGGCATTTGTGTGTCAGAGAATGGGAGATAAATCCAACAAAAATACAGGGGCCTTCCACCTCAGTGAAATTTCTAGGTGTCCAGTGGTGTGGGGCATATCAAGATATCCCTTCTAAGGTGAAGGATAAGTTGCTGCATCTGGCCCCTCCTATGACCAACAAAGAGGCACAATGCCTAGTTGGTCTTTTTGGATTTTGGCGACAACATGTTCCTCATTTGGGTGTGCTAATCCGGCCCATTTATTGAGTGACCAGAAAAGCTGCTAATTTTGAGTGGGGACCTGAACAAGAGGAGGCTCTGCGACAGGTCCAGGCTGCTGTACAAACTGCTCTGCCACTTGGGCCGTATGATCCAGCAGATCCAATGGTGCTGGAAGTGTCAGTGACAAATAGAGATGCCGTCTGGAGCCTCTGGCAGGCTGCTATAGGAGAATCACAACGCAGACCCTTAGGATTTTGGAGCAAAGCTTACCATCTGCTGCAGATAACTACTCTCCTTTTGAGAAACAGCTTTTGGCCTGCTACTGGGCCTTAGTAGAGACTGAATGCTTAACCATGGGCCACCAAGTTACCATGAGACCTGAGTTGTCTATCGTGAGCTGGGTGTTGTCTGACCTACCTAGCCATAAAGTTGGGCATGCACAGCAGCACTCTATTGTAAAATGGAAATGGTATATACGAGATAGGGCCAGAGCAGATTCTGAAGGCACAAGTAAGTTACATGAAGAAGTGGCACAAATGCCCATGGTCTCCACTCCTGCCTCATTACCTTCTCTTTCCCAGACCAGAGCTATGGCCTCTTGGGGAGTTCTTTACAGTGAATTGACTGAGGAAGAGAAAACTCAGGCCTGGTTTACAGATGGCTCAGCATGCTATGCAGGTACCACCCGAAAGTGGACAGCTGCAGCACTCCAACCCCTTTCTGGGGTGTCCTTGAAGGACAGTGGTGAGGGGAAATCCTCCCAGTGGGCAGAACTTCGAGCAGTGCACCTGGTTGTTCATTTAGCTCGGAAGGAAAACTGGCCAGAGGTGCGTTTGTATACTGACTCATGGGCTGTTGCTAAAGGTTTGGCTGGATGGCCAGGGACTTGGAAAGAGCATAACTGGAAAATTGGTGGCATAGAGGTCTGGGGAAGAAGTATGTGGATAGACCTTTCTGAGTGGGCTGAAAACGAAGATATTTGTGTCCCATGTGAATGCACACCAGAGGGTGACTTCAGCAGAGGAAAGTTTTAATAATCAAGTGGACAGGATGACCTGTCCTGTGGATACAAGTCAGCCTCTTTCCCAGCAGTCCTGCCATGGGCTCATGAACAAAGCAGTCATGGTGGTAGGGATGGAGGTTATGCATGGGCTCAGCAACATGGACTTCCACTCACCAAGGCTGACCTGGCTACAGCCACTGCTGTGGGCCCAATATTCCAGCAGCAGATCCAGCCTCAGTCCACAATATGCCACCATTCCCTGAGGTTATCAGCCTCCTACCTGGTGGCAAACAGATTACATTGTACCACTTCCATCATGAAAAAAGGGCAGTGATTTGTTCTAACTGGAATAGACACATATTCCCAATATGGGTTTGCTTTCCCTGCACGCAATGTTTCTGCCAAAACTACCATCTGTGGGCTTACAGAATGCCTTATCCATTGTCATGGTATTCCACATAGCATTGCTTCTGATCAAGGAACACACTTCACAGCAAATGAAGTGTGGGAATGGGCGCATGCTCATGGAATTCTCTGGTCCTACCATGTTCCCCACATCCAGAAGCAGCTGGATTGATAGAACGATAGAATGGCCTTTTGAAAACTCAGTTATGGTGCCAACTAGGTGGCAATTCCTTGAAGGGCTGGGGTAATGTTCTCCAGGAAGCTGTATATACTCTGAATCAGTGGCCACTGTATGGTGCTGTTTCTCCCATAGTCAGGATCCATGGGTCCAGGAACCAAGGGGTGGAAATGGGAGTGGTACCACTCACTGTTACCCCTAGTGATCCACTAGGAAAATTTTTGCTTCCTGTCCTGCGACCCTGAGCCCTGCTGGTCTACAGGTTTTAGTACCAAAACAGGGAGTGCTTCCACCAGGAGAAACAACAATGATTCCACTGAACTGGAAGTTAAGACTGCCACCTGGTCACTTTGGGCTACTTATGCCACTGGATCAACAAGCCAAGAAGGGGATTACATTATTGTTTGGGGTGATTGACCCTGACTATCAGGAGAAAGTAGGACTGCAACTACATAATGGAGGTAAAGAAGAGTTTTCTTGGAATATAGGAGATCCCCTAGGGCGTCTTTTAGTACTACCATGCTCTATGATTAAAATCAATGGAAAAGTGTAACAACCCAATCCAGGCAGGACTACCAATGGCTCTGAAACTTCAGGAATGAAGGTTTGGGTCACCCCACCAGGCAAAGAACCATGGCCAGCTGAAGTGCTTGCTGAGGGTAAAGGGAACATGGAATGGGTAGTGGAAGAAGGTAGTGATAAATATGAACTTCAACCACGTGATCAGTTACAGAAACGAGGACTGTGATGCTGTTTTGTTCATGTTATACTATTTAAGTTGTAAGATATCAAGTTTAAGAATGAATATTACCCAGGGACTTGCACCCTATTCTGGAGAGATTTAATGTGCTTCCAGTTATATGCAGGACAGTTGAGTATTGTTAGGTAAAAGAAAAAATGTGCGTTTTATTGTTTTTATTTGGAAATTGGGTATGATGATATATATAGCTGCCAAGTTGACAAGGGGTGGACTGTCATGGTCAGGTTCATGTGTCAACTTGGCCAAGTTGTGGTACCTGTTTTTCTGGTTAGGCAAGTGCTGGCCTGTCTGTTGCCATGAGGACATTTCATAGAATTAGATCATGATCACGTCAGCTGCATCCACAGCTGATTCCATTTGTAATCAGCCAAAGGGGGAGTGTCTTCTGCAACGAGTGATGCTTAATCTAATCACGGGAAGCCTTTTAAGGAGGATTCAGAAGAGACAGGTTCTTCCTGTTTTGGCTGGTGAGCCTCTCCTGTGGAGTTCGTCCAGACCCTCCATTGGAGTTGTTGGCTTCACAGCTTGCCCTGAGGATTTTGGACTCTGCATTCCCACAGTCATGTGAGACACTTTTATAAATTTTATATTTGCGAGTGTTCTCTGTTGATTCTGTTTCTCTAGAGAACCCTAACTAATACAACTATTAGTATTTACTTTCATTCTCCTTGCATTGACATATGCAGTTCACAAGTCCACATACATCACTTTGTTTGACTCTAACAGTAAACCGTGTGAAGCAGATGTTACTCTGCCCAGTTTGCAGAGGAAATTGAGGCCCAGAGAGGTAAAGCACATGGCATGATGCTGCTCAGCTAAGAGGACCATGAGGAGTTTTGGGGCTGAGCCCCAAGCCCATGCTTTTCCCATGTCAGAAAGAGTGTCTGCTCACCAAAGAAGGTACAGAGAACATCTTGCAGTGGGGCCCACTTGGAAGATGCCACAATGTCGCTGCTGAGTAACAATGGGGTTCTGGATAGGAACAGGGACCCCATCTGGGAGAAACAACTCCCAACCCTGCTCTGGCTCTCAGAATCTAACCCTGCTATCCTGTGGGGAGCTTGTCCTGCTGGAGCAGAATTGCCCCCATAGTTTGACCATGTATCCACTGACCAAACATCTGAAAGAAATGCCTGCAAACCGAGGAGCATCTCCAAATGGGTGGGAAATACAATTCAAGGCATCCACATGAGATTTTTTTTATGCTGACTGTTCTCCAGAGTTCTTGTGCTTGCTTTATTTCTGCTGGGACACGGGTGTGCATGAAAGATGCAGAAATAAAATTTCAAGTCTTAATGAATTCAGGTGACTACCGGATCCATGTAAATTATAGAGGGTGCTTGACTGTGCCTCCCAATATCATAAGAATAACCGTTCTCAAGTGACCCTCATTTTAAAAGGAGGAAATTGAGGCCCAGAGAGGTTATGTGACTTGCCCAAAATTTCACAGCTACTTAGGCATGGAATCCAGGTTTCTAACCTAGGTATTCAGCCTCTACATGCAACATCAGATTGAAACGAATATCAAAGGCTAGATTGAAAGGGAGAGGAGAAGCTAAGGGCGACTTGAGGGTGGTGGTAGACAGAAATAGCAACAGCCCTGCACCTGAGCCTCAGTGATGGCAGTTCCGAGAGGCCGGAAGCAGTGGGAGGCTGGCATTGCGTGCTCCAGCCCCTGTCTCCATTAGCCCCCCTTCCCTGTCTCTCCCACCAGCGGCGTCTCTGAGTCATTGCCCCGCCATCTACAGGGTACGGCCTACTGAACAGTGTTTCCCGAGGTACAACCCATCGGCACTGCGCGTCTCCAACTTTACAGTGCATTCAAACAAGCAGATTCTGGTTCAGCAATTCCGAAATGAGGCGGGAGCTTCTACCTTCTGACAAGTTCCTAGGTGAGGCTGATGCTGCTTGTCGGTGCCCCCCACCTTGAGCAGCCAGGCCTCAACAGGTGTGTGACCCAAAGCATCGATGGGCCCAGACTTTTGAGAAAATGCGGACTACACCCGTTTCATTACTGCAGGACTTCTCAGAGCCTTTAAAATGCTAGCGAGCATGACCGAGTGGGAGAGATCACATGGAAGCTGCGAAGTAGTCTACATGCGTGCGTTTCAATAATGTAGCCTGATTGCTCAGGCAGGTTGGTTTGCAACAAGGAAACAGAAAACCAGGGCTATAGAGTGTGTGTGAGTGTGTGTGTGTGTGTGTGTGTGTTTCCCAGCTTACCTTGGTCCCAATGCTTCCATGCAGCCCCAGTTCGGCCCTCCCCTCTGCTCTGCTTTCTCCTTCGAGGGGTCTCCTCGCCCCGGCCCCCCAGCTCCTCCACCTCCCCAACCCGGGGCGGGCCGGGGCGGGCCCGGGGCGGAGGGCGGCGCCCGGGGCGGTACCTCTCGCAGACCCGGACGGTCCAGGCGGCGATGATCCACAGCGAGATGCTGAACACGAGCAGCACGGTGCCGGGGCAGATGGTCATGAGAGTCTTCATGACGAAGCGCGTGTTGAAGTTTATCTTGTTGAGGGCGCCGATGCTGCGGGACGAGGCGTCGGTGAAGAGCTTGCTGTGCAGCAGCATGACGCGCGCGATCAGGTACAGGCGCAGGAACATGGGGATGGACAGGATGATGTCCACGTCGGCCTCGGCGCGCGACGGCGTGTAGGAGAAGGCCAGGCGCGCCGTCCAGAAGAACTTGTACTCGCCGGGGATGGGGTGGACGGCGCACACCAGGATCTCCAGGCTGATGTAGAGGATGCGCTCGTAGGTCATCGCGATCCGCCAGTCGTCTGCGCCGTTGTCGATCACGAAGAGCTGGCGGGAGCAGAGAGCCGGTTAGCGCGGGGCGGGCGCGGGGAGCCGGGGCGGCGCGGGGCGGGCGCGGGGAGCCGGGGCGGCACCGGGCGGGGCGCGGGGAGCCGGGGCGGCGCGGGGAGGGCGCGGGGAGCCGGGGCGGCACCGGGCGGGGCGCGGGGAGCCGGGGCGGGGCGGGTACGGGGAGCC
>PVIY010031944.1:0-29445 GCA_004026745.1 Myrmecophaga tridactyla
ATGTACATCACCTTGGGTTTTTAACATGTTAATATTTTACAATATGCCTCAGAAATATTTCCTTTTCTTAAAGAATAGTATGTTAAAGATGACGTAAAGCCATTATCCAGTTTGTCACCTTTTCTGTTTTCTAGAAATATAACCATTAAGCTGAATTTGTTAATCTTTCCATTTTGTATTCTCATATCTTTGTTGCATATGCCTATATCTGTACGAATACATAGTATATTTCTGCTTTTAAAATTTGCATAAGATAGCAGAAATGTGCATTTGCTTTATTTATACTGTTCTTTGCCCTCCGTTTGTAAATATATCATCATCTATTTTTCCATTCTCTTATTGATGCAATTTTATGTTCTGTTGCTCTTTCTCCCATCCTCCCTCTCTTACTTTCTTTCAAACCGTCAACATTTTGATGTACATTATTTTACCTGTCTGTCTGTGAACATAGATGACCTTTTATATAGAATATATATCTAAAAGTGGAACATCTTGGTCTGAGGATATTAACATCTTTCTTAAATTGATCTCATATTGGAAAACTGTTCTCCACACCAGAATTATCAGAAGTTTCCCATTTTCTCACGCAAGTGATCACATTCAGGGTCATGAGACTTTTTTTTTGTAGAGTTATGAGATTTTAAACATTTATGCCAATTTTTTATGTGTAAAATTATATCCCATTCTTATACTTTGTCCCAAAACTGACAGTGAGGCTGTAAGGCCTAATATTTCATGAACTGCCTTCATATCTTTGAGCTCCACAGAGCTCCAAAGGACTAACACTGAGTTGTCCCCCTCTCACCAGATGTGCCTCCCAGCCAGTGGGAAAGGCTTCTCTCACAGCTAGGTCCCCTATGAGCCCAGTTGGCTGTACTCCACCAGGTCCTCAACCTAATTGGTTCCTCCTTCCTCATATAGCCCACAAAATTACTCAAACCATCCAGTCACATCCTCCCGTAGGAACCAGGGGTCACATCAACCTTGTTGCTACAGAGTCTGCTACCCACAGCCCCTCCTTGTTCCCTCTGTCCCTGAGTAGAATACCCACGTGGCCCTGTGTGGCATGATGTGCCCTACTTTGCGGTTCTGTTTGATTAATAAACTGCTGTTTGATTTCATCTGTCTGGTGTTGTGTTTTTTGGCTATCTTGTACTGTTTGGGTCAAGGGATCCCTCTTTTAACAATAGGGTGAATAGGAGGTAATAAAAACAGCCTCTTCTTGTATTTCACTGGATTTCTTCCTTTGAAAACTGTAAATTCATACCCATTGCCAGGGTTATTTTCTTTAGGTACAAACCAATTCTATGCCCCAGTACATATACATATACCAAATTCATGTCTTGCCATTTATTCATTTATTTATTAGATAACTAACTACAAAACTCTTAACTTCTTTAAAGTATGACATAGAAACACCAAATAATTTAGTTGGTACATTACCTATCTACTCTAATGGCAAGACCAGAGGTTTGTGGCTTAACCAGTAGCCCTTTAATTCTCACTTATGTAATAGGACAATGTAGCTGATTATGGTTGGCATCACAGCTCTCATTCATGTGGTGATTCAGGGAGTTCTTCCACCCTGAGACCTTGTCATGCTCAAGGGCCTTACAGTTCTCTGCATCTGCAGGGGCAAATGAGAGGGTGAAGAATGTACACTCTCTTCTTCTTTTGGCTCGGAAGTGGCCCATGTCAATGCTACTAAAATTCTGTGAGTGAGAGATTGTCCCATGTCACCACCTAAATGTGGAGAAGGATGAGGAATTTGGTCAGTGGCTGGAAAGTGGTTTCAGCAATGGCTCTATAATATGGACAGATGAATAAAAAGATAGGTGAGGCTATTCGGCATCTCTATGACATAAGAATGTTTGCTGTATAATAATTTACTTAGTGTAGATAGCATCTTTTTCAAAGCACTCAGTTGACATTCTGGTCGTTTAGTTTAATATGCATCTTTGGCTTCATGTCCTGCCAATACTGCCTCTTCAGCCGTATGGAACCATGTGTTCATAGTAAGAAAATGTTTCAAGCTGCCTGGTGTTTTCCCTTACTTTCTCAACTAAATACACCTAATTATGCATTATTTATGTTATTAGGTAAAATTTTACCATATGTGCATATCTTTGATACTACCCATTGTTTGTGTTTTGATGCCCCTCTTTTTGATCTGGCAGCCCCAATATATTTATACTATTGCTTCTACTAAATTGAACTAAAATTTGTCCTCTTGATGTCTGACTGCCTAGCTGGGCTATACATGTGTTTTCTGGGCAGGGAGCATTTGTAAACTCTGCACCTTCACAGTATTTATTTATTCACCAGGTGTTTAGGAATGAAAGGAATTTAAATGAATACTTTCATTTCTCTAACCTCCTCTTCCAAGCAAGAGTGGGGAGGGGGGGAGTCATTGCTCCAAGAAGCTAGGGAACATGTTGATATTTTCCCCCAGTTAGCCTCCAGCACCTAATCATAACTATCCAATAGTAAGTCTCCGAAATTTATTTGCTTAATAAAATGAACTTAATCTGAAGTGGGCTGGAGTCCTTGGGGGAAAAATTGTAACCAAAATTCCCCCAAAGGATAAGAAAACTAAGGTCCCATAAAGTATAAGAAAATAATAGAATGGATGAAGAACAAGAAGTATATCCAAAAGGTAGGATCTGAATAGATGAGATGGTCATGCAAACAAGAAGTTGCTGGAGGGAAGCTGAGATACTACTTAAATCAGCAGATTGCAGGGGTAGAGAGCCTGTTGTTAATACCATGGGGAATTATTGAATCATGTTAGAAAGATGAGAGAATGAAAAGACAGCTCCAAGTCTGCTTATATGAAGATATGGAACATGTAAATTGAAGTTCTTTTATACACTGTTAGAATTTTGAAAATTTTATGAGACCAGCAACCTCTTAAACCAGAAAAAGTTAAAAACAAATATTTTAAAATGTATTCATTCATTCAGTCCATCAACAGTAAATGTACAAGTTCTTATTATGCCAGGCACTATATTATCTACTATAATTAAAAACGAATAAAAGAGAAGATACAACATATAAAAATCAATGTATTTCTAGATTCCAGGAAAAGCTCTTAAAAAACAAAGTTTAAAAATATATATACCATTTACAATAGCATCAAAAACATAAATTAGCTAAGAATAAATCTAGTAAAAATGTACAAAAGCCTTGTATCAGTTTTCTTTTGCCACATAACAGATTACCACAAACTTTTCAGCTTAAACCCACAAACATTTATGAAACCACACCTCTATAGAAAGCTGGGCATGCAGTGAACCATTTCTGCTGCTCACTGTCCCAACAAGGCTGAAATCATGGTTTCAGTCAGGCTGGATTGTTATGTGTACGCTCTGGGGAAAAATCCATCCCAAGCTCATTATTAGCAAAATTTAGTTCTCTGTTTCACTAGAACTGTTTCCTTTTAGGCTGTCAGCCAGGGGCCACTCTTAGCTTCCAGAGTCCTCCTGTTATCTTGCCACATGGTTCCTCTCATACTTGAAGGCAGCAAATGGCATGTCGTATCCTACTCATGCTTTTAGTCTTTGCATTTCTCCTTCCCTGACTTCTAGACCCAGATGTAAAGGGCTCATGTGATTAGATCAGTCCCACCTCAATAATCTTCCTATCTTAAAGTTAACTGATTTGCTACCTTAATTGCCTCTACAAAATTTGCTGTACCACATAACATAACCACAGAAGTGACATCTCATTATATATACAGATTCTGCTCACATTCAAAGGAATAAGATTATACAAGGGCAAGGATCATTGAATTCCGCCTACCAGAGTCCTGCAAACAAAAAAACTATAAAGCATTATTTTGAGAAATTAAGAAAGCCTAAAAAGTCAGAGGACTAGACTATGTTTGTGGATAGAAAGAATCTATATTAAAAATCTTCCAAATTGAAATGTAGATTTAGCTCAGTCACAAAAAAATCACACCAGAATATGGAAGATAAGACACCCACTAGAAAATTTATTTACAAATATTAATGCATAATATTAGCTAATAATGTCTTAAAGTTGGAGAACTTATACTAACAAATAGCAAGTACTTATTACAAAACTATTGTAACTAAAACAGTATTGAAATATTGAAAGGTGTATATACCAGTAGAATATAACAAAGGATTCAACAGCAGTTCCTCCTATATTCAGACATTTGGTTATGACAAATGTGTGCCACAGAAAATGAAAAGAACTGTTTATATAAAATGGTGCAATATTAATTAGATATACATATGCTAAAATAAACAATCTTGACCTCTTCCTCACACCATATGCAAAAATCAGTCTTAGGTGAGTTGTCTTGTAGGTGAGAATATGGAGTAATTTGTTGTAGTATAAAACTATTACAACCACTTTAGAAAATTGTTTGGTAGTATTTAGTAAAGCTGAACATATGCCTAGCCAATGATTCAGCAGTTTCACTTCCAGCAGAAATGTGTATAGGTATTCTTAATAAATATTTATAAATATGTTCAGAGCAGCATTACAAAATCACTCCAAACTGGAAACCACCAAGTTGTTGTCAACATTAGAATAGACAAATATGGTATAGCCATAAATGAAATACTACCGTAAAATAACAAAAGCATCTTAAAACAACATAGAATAATCTCAAATGCATATAATTGAATCCAAAAGCCCAGTCATTAAAGACTGCATACTATTTAAAACACTACCCTTGTTTTACTGACGATATTGAAAAGAAACGTGTCAAACATCCAATACTTATATTTTTTATATTAGGCATTATTTCTTACATTAGGAAATTCAACAGTCAGCAATAATCAAAGTTGAAGGCAAATCCATGTTTTTTGTTTTTGTTTTGGCTTACAACGCAATGTTATTAATCACCATACTGCCTCCCTAAAGGAAGTGATAATGAAATAATTATATATATGACATTACTTTCTCCCATATGTTAATTCCATGATATTCCCACACTCCTCTAATAACCAGGTATGAATTAATGATTTGTCTTTCACCATAAAAAATCAAATGATGAATAATAAACTTTGCTAGGGACATATAAACATGTATGAGATAAAAATTTAGTAGAAATATTGAAACAGCCAATTACATGGAGAAACATTTTACTTAATGGAAAGAGAAAATATTTAAAAACATCAATTCAAATTCTTTTCCATGCTTATTACAATCCCAATCATTAGCAATTTTTAGAGAAGTTTTCATCTGACAAAGCACACAAATTAGATTATATGAGACTATCAAAGTATAAAAGATGTATGATAATAGATCAGCCCTTTAATATAAAACTATGTTAAAGCAATAACATATATGGCTGAATATATCTTGCATGAATTAATATATATTGGAGTTTATTAAAATATTTGAATAAATGTAAAGATGGACATTTTTGGTTAAAATAATTAGTTGGATGTATAAAATTTAAGAAAATCTAAAATTAACCTGGAATATGGCTTCCAATGATTCTGGTATGTGATAAATGTAATAAAATAATACACTTTTTTGGTCTTAAGAGTTGAAAGGGAATCATAGTTATCTATAATTTCAGTTTGTACAAATGCAAAATGAGCGCAAATATAGTGTTACTTCATTTTCACAAAGGAAAAAAATGTTAATTCTGATTGCATTGATCCTCATAAAAAACTAAATCCTGTATATATGGTACTACAATATTTAAAAAATAATATGTATTATATTTTATTTTAAGGAAATTCAAAACCAATCATATCATCAGATATCAAAAATGAATTCTAAGCAAAACCTATCTAATATTTTGGTAATTTAGACCTTCCACCCCTCTTATTGTGATCATACTTCCTAAAGATTATTACCACCACTGTTTGGCTTATTTTTGACAGAAATTAAGCTTTTTAACTCTTATTTTCAATCAATTAAGAGATACCAGGATTATGTAGTTGGAAATGTCCAAACTGAATATCAATTCATTAAATTATATATGATTCTAAATAAGTACTTTAATATAACTGAGCCTCAGTTTCATAATCTATAATTAATAGGTATAGGTTTGTTGTTTTTTTCTACTTCTTAAATACTAATAAGATCTAGCCAAGGATTTAGGTGATGTGGTCCTTATTTTGATGCTAATTACTTGGTGAAATTTGAGCAAATCTTTAAGCCTTACAGGGCCTTTTTGTCTTAATGGGCTTTGGTTCATTATCCTGTGAAATGAGCTAATTGGACTAAATTATGCTGAAGATTCTTCCTATTTCTAATATTCCATGTCTCAATTTTGCTGCTTCTAACTAACTTGTGATTCGACATATTGCTTAAATAGTTCTTTGATATTCTGGGATCAAAGAGCTATGGAAATATAAGCAATATAACATCTTGATACATTTATTCCTTAATATCGTTCCTTCTCTTATTCTTTTCTCAAGTTTGTGGCCAAAGGCATTTTCTTGCTTACTCAATTTTACTCCCTTTACGGCATACTCAATCAGGAAAGAAATAGTCCTTTTCCAAATAGATGCATTGATAAGATCTTTCTCCTCAACTTTCTTTTCCTCAGGTAATTTAATGATTTATGTAATTCTGAAATCTCTCAGAATTTAACCTGAAATGTCTCAAGCATTAAATAAGTGGTATGTGAAAATGTCCAGAGAGCACAAAGGAATTTTATGTTTGTTTTCTCTACAGTGGATGCTTATATTCTTGGTGAATTTCTATATACTTCATAACTGTTGTTGCTATTGTGAATAGTATTAATTACTCTAACGGTGGGGGATAGGGAAGATTTGTTACCTAGTGGGTGTCATGGATATTGGGCAATAAATTGATGAATTTGCAAAATCAGTATAGGAAGATCTTTTCTTTGGGAATTTTCAGTTTCTCAAGGGACACATCCTCAAATCTCAAGTCTTGAAGGCATATTGCTATGGCTAGGAGAATGAAGGAAGGTGCAGTCATCCCATAGTTACTTTTCTTTCACTTAATCTTCCTGTTTTTAAGCATGTATGAAATCTCCACTATCAACTGCAATTGATATAAATGAGCCCCAAATCTTTCTGCTTAAATTTCTATAAGGATTGATCACCTACAGAAGGCCAGGGGGAGTGTGTTTACAACCTGGTATTTGTAGGACAGTAGTTTTCTGAAAGTCCAACTTTTCTGCATTGGTTCTCCTTAATCTCAATGGACTATGCCTTTTTAATTTATGTATTGCAAATTTAGTGAGATTTCAGGAGGAAAAGAAAATAAATACACATGATGATTTTTCCATTTTTACAGTGTTAACTGTGTGAATTTGATCAAGTTAGTCGACCCTTCCCCTCCTCCCCCTTTTTTAATTACTTCAGTACTGTGATGAGGGTAAATTAGAGAATTTAGGGAAAATTGTAAAAGACTTTGAAATGGAACATAAAGATTACTGGCTGTCTTCAAAAGAACACAAAACACTGTTTGAGTTGTGATTTTATGGCATCTCTGGGATGTTTATGGTTTTTGAGATATTTTACAACTCTATAAATTGTAAATAGTAATACAAATAAATCTTGTCCATGGGAATGCAAATTTCACTGAGGGTGAATTGATTATTGCCCTTTTGACAATTGACAATTTTTGCATCTATTAGGCAAATTTATCAGCATTTCTGATTGCCTATATAGGTCTGCACTTTGGAGTCTCCTTTGAACTCATCCTCACATCTTACTGGTTCTAACTTTAATGGTTTAATTTAAAATATTTGATGAGTCCATTTTTTATTTCAAAAAAATATTTTTTAACAATATAAAATCTGTAAACTGTGAAGTCCTTGAAAAAATAATAGTTTTTATTATCTTGGTTTTTTAAAGTGAAATTATAGTTTTGTATTTAAATTTGAAAAAAAAAGAGAAACTATTTAAGCAATAACATCCATGGAATGAAGGTAAAGGAAGATTAAAAATAGCATATTTGAAGAAGCTTTGTCTTGGAGACAGGTGTCAATGCCTTGAACTTGGGAAACCAGTCAGGCATCATTTTAAAATCTGAATTTCACTTGTTACTGGCAGAGCGATATATATGCAGGGCCAAGAAACCTCCTTATGTAATAGTTTTCTTAATTGCAAAATAAAGATGATAATAAAAAATCACTTCAATTATGAATGCTGATTACTTAGAAGTGTACCTAGAATGTAGCAAGGATTAAACAACTGAAAACTGTAACAGATAGCAGATACCTGTGCTCAGAGATATGGGAAATTAGTAGAATTGTTGCACATAACCGCAATCGATTTTAAGGGCAAAGGATGTGTGATATTTGACAATTTCTCCCAATATGCTGTGAAAATGACTAATAACATGATTCTGCATTAAGAGAATATGAATATTTTCTACCAACATGGTTTTTTGCTTGAAGAAGTTAATAATCAGAACAATCATTCGTAGTTTAAAGAGCAATTTTTATCTTATGCATTTGGTATTGTCTGATTATTTCCAGGAAAGATTTAATGATTTGCCAATTTTATGCAAGGCCCTAAGAGCTTTTTCTCTTCTCATAAAAACTCATATTCTTTCTTCTCAGTTTCCACTTGTTTTTATGCGTACTGGCCTTGAGCAGTAATAGTGACTACTGCTTATGAGGCTGAAAATGCATTATTCATTTTTTTCTCACTGAAAAGATTTTTGTTGCTGCTATTGCTGCTAGTGATGATATGTGTAGAAAGCTTTTTAGCTAATGAAGGCTGGTCACAAATGTTCCTGCTGGTGACCTTGTACCAATCCCTTGAAAACAGGTCACTCAATTATTAAAAACTAATTTTCTGTTATTGGATAATTTGAATAATTTTTTGTTATTGGATAATTTAAGTACTTTACCTCTTCTCATTCTTTTGGTTCAGATGTCTGATTAATTTTGCAGTAACTTACAGCTTTAACAGGTTCAGAAGGGATCTAAGGAGAAGAGGGAGAAAGGAGAGAAGTCTGTTACATTTTTATTTGTTCCTTCCTTTGACAACTGGTTTGTTTTGGAGGGAGGTTGTAACAAAAAATATTATGGCTTACCTAGGTTTTCAGTTGTTTCTGTGACACTGATTGTCCCCATTAGCAGAAATAGACAAAAAGGACCAAACTTCCTGTCCTGATGTTGTAAATTCTGAAGAATAAAAAACAAGAAAAGAGGGGATACAAGGGTAGTTCAGTGGTAGAATTCTCGCCTGCCATGAGGGGGACTCAGATTTGATTCCTGGCCCATGCATTTCCCAAACAAACAAACAAACAAACGAAAAACCAAACAAAAAAATATTCAGCAAATGGTGCTGCAGTAAGGGGATACTCACATGGAAAAAGAATGAAATGTGATGCCCACCATACAGCATACAAAAAGAAAAGAAAAGAACGAAGGACAATACAAGGGGACAATGAAAATGCTAACATGACAGTGTCAGTATTTTTTACTTAGAGTCATACCAAAATAACAATTGCCCTGAATAATTTTTGAATGCTCTAGGAGAATCCAGGCTAGCTTAAAAATACAAAATATGGGGTTTGATATTCCGAAAGGAAAAGGGACATAGTTTTAAATGACTACTGTGAGACATGTTAACACAATGTTTCCTTGTTCACTTTACAATAATAAATTACTCCTTTTTTTAAGGGTAGACAGAGACACAGTTTAAAACAGTTACTTAAGATAACCCAGCTAAAAAATGGCAAGGCTGGTCCTGCATGACTTCAAAGATGATGTGCTTCCTAGAGTGTCTTATGAATTTAAGATGGAGAAAAGAACGTGAGCAAGCCTTAAAGCGTCACGTGAGAAAGTAAGACCTGAAAAGACTTAGAAACTTGAAGAATATGTATAATCCTCTGTTTTGTTTTAATCTTGAATAAAAGGATTAAGGATTATTTTCTCATGATATCCTTCTCTGAGATTGGTTAAAAGAAATGTCTTCTTTTCATAAGTGAAAATTGAGGATATTTTATATTTGATGTCATAGTCAGCCATTTCTAGACTCTTGGAGTGAGATTTATTTCTGATAATTCTGGGGATATGTGGTTCCTCCCATTTCTGACTGGGGTTATTTCAAGTATCAGGATTCAGGATTATCTACACTATATTCTTCTAGAAATTTTATGATTTTTACTTTTACATATAATCGTAGGGTCCTTTTTGAGTTAATTTTTACGTGTACTGTTAATTAGAAGCCAAGGTTATATTAAATTTCTATTTGTTCCCTTCTTTGACAAATTGCTTTAGAGAGAGATGGCCACAAGGAAGGTCATGGGTTAGTGGCTCAGAAAGATTAAATAAATTTTCAAAAGTCGTAGTACTATTAAACAGTGGAACCAGGACTAATAGCAGGAAGTCTTTCCTTTCAACCTGTGCTCTTAATCACAAAGTTCCACTTTCCTTACTAGATTACTGAATTATGGTAAATAATTCATCTTTTCCCCCATTGTTATAAAAATTACCCTGTTATTTATTAAACTCATATGAATTTTGGTTGTTACTGGACTTTCATTGATTTGTCTCTCTCTAATCTATACTCTGCTGTTAAGTTTTTTAATGATGGACAAAATAATATTTATATTTTTAACAATTTACATGAGGTGTAATTGACATATAACGAGACCCTCTCTTTCCTCTGAACTCCTGTCTTGTACATGGGCAAGAATTGATCTGCTCCATTATAATGTTTGACATTTTCTATAATTTTACATAACGTGAATCATATAGTATGTACTTTTATTCACGCGACTTCTTTCACTTAGCATAATTATTTTGATAGTCATCCACATTATTATGTGTATCAATATCTTTTTTATTGTTGAATATTATTTAGTTGAATGGCTATAACGCCATTTGTTTATCCATTCACCTGTTGATGGACATCCATATTATATCCAGTTTTGTGCTATTACTGTAAAGCTGTTATAAATATTTGTGTTTTAAGTCTTTGCATAGGTATATCCCTCAATTTGTTTTGGAAAAATACCTATGTGTGGAGTGGCTGAACTGTATAATAGAATCTGTTTTCCCTTTCAAGAAACCGTCCAACAGTTTTCCAAATGGTTGCATCTGTTTATAATCCCATCAGCAATGTAAAGTTCCAGTTGTTCCACAACCTTGATAACACTTAGTGTAGTCAGATTTTTTTTAATAAGGGTGTTTTATATTAATAGGTGTATTTTGACTTCTTATTGTGCTTTTTTTTTGGGGGGGGGGTGCATGGTCCAGGAATCAAATCTGGGTCTCTCACATGGAAGGTGGATATTCTACCACTGACCTGTGCACTCTTCTCATTGTGATTTTAATTTGTGTTTCCCTAATGACTAATGATATTAAGGATGTTTTTAATGTGCCAATTTAATGCTCATTTATCTGTTTTGGTGACAGAGTTGTTTAGATTTCCTTCCCCACCCCTTTACATTGGTTTGTTTACTTATTATTGAAATTTGAGTGTTCTTTATACATTCTGGTTTCAAGTCCTTTATTAGATAAGTGATGTGCAAATATTCACTCCTAGTCCATGGCTTGTATTTTCATTCTATTTCCATGATCCTTTGAAGAGAAGAATTTCTTAATTTAGAAAAGTCCAATTTACCAAGTTTTCTTTTTGCCAGTTATTCTTTTGGTATTAATCTAAGAAACATTTTCCAAACTAAAGTTTACAAAGATTTTTTTCCTAGGTTTTCTTCTAGTTTTATAATTTTAGTTTTACATCATGTATATGATCCATTTTAACTTAATTTTTGAAAATGTTGTGAGATAGGATTGAAATACCTTTTTTTTTTGTTTATGGCTATCCAATTGGCCAAATATGTGTGAGTCTATTTCTGTACCCTCTTTTGATATATTTGTCTGGCTTAAGGAATTACTATGCCGTCTCAGTGACTCTAGCTTCAAAATAAGCCCTAAGTAATGGTAGCTTCTTAGGTTCTTTGAATTGTAGTATGTTTTAGAAACAGCTAGTCAACTGCTTTAAAATGCCTTCTTTTATTGTGAATAGGCTTATAATGCAAGCATAAATCAATTTGAGATTGCGATTTAAAAAAATTGATTCTTCTGATCCATGAAAATTTTATCTCTCTCCATTTATTTATGTTTTCTTTAATTTTTCTTAGGAGTGATTTTCAATGTAGAGATTTTTTGTCAGATCCAGCCCTAAGCATTTCATATTTTGATGCTGTTATAAATATCACTGCTTTTAATTTCAGTTTCTCATTGCACATTGCTAATATATAGATATACTATATTTGAGATATTTTACCACAGATATATTTTACAACAAAATAAATACAATTTATTTTGGTGTGTTAATCTTGAATCCTGAGAATTTCTTGAATTTGTTATATTTGTCCCTTTTTCATAGATTCTATAGGATTTTCTACTTTGACAATCATGTCTTTTGTGAATAAAAACAATTTTACTTATTTCTTTCCTCTTTAGGTACCTTTGATTTTCATGTCTGAGTACACTGGCTGGAACTTCTAATGAAATGTTGAAAGGGAGTGGATAAGAACATGTATACTGGCCTTATTTCTGAATTTTTTGGGAAAGCATGCCATTTTTCACTATTAAGTATGGATGTTAGCTGTAGGTTTTTATAGATGCCCTTTATCAGGCTGAGGAATTTCTCTTGTTTTTAGTTTGTTGAGAATTTTAAATTATGAATTAAAAATGTGAATGTAGATGTTTGTATGGGTTTTCTGCCTCTTTTGTGATGATCATATGGTTTTTGTTCTTTCTTCTGTTAGTATTACACATCCTTACTTTAGGATGTTAAAACAACCATGCATCCCTAGAATAATTGTCATTTTAGTCATCTTGTATAGTTCTAAATGTTGCAAGATTTGGTTTGTTAACACTTTATTGAATACTTTTGGATCTATATAAATGAAGAAAATAGGTCTGAAGTTTTCCTTATCTGTGTTATTCTCTAGTTTTGGTATCACCTGGCCACATTATATGAGTTGGGAAAGGTTTTCTCCTCTATTTCCTGAAAGAGCTTGTGGAGAACTGGCATTACTTCTTTCTCAAAACATTTTTGGAATTTACTAGTGAAGCTTTCTGAGTCTGGGTTTTTCTTTGTGGGGAGATTTTTAATTCACCAATTCAATTTCCTTACTAGTTGTAGGTCTGTGTGCGTTGCTAATTCTTCTGGAGTCTATTTAAACTATTTCTTTCTCCTTAGAAATTTGTCCATTTCATGTAACTTTTCTAAGGTTTTGTGCGTAAAGTTTGTATTAGTGAGAGTTCTACAGGGAAACAGAACTGACAGGATATATTTGTTTGTAACTATTATGAAATTTATTATAGGAGTTGGCTCATGTGACCATTGGAATTAGCAAGCAAATTCTATACTACAGGTCATACATTTGTAGCTGATGGTTTTGATGCATTCCACAAGAAAAGCTGGCTGGCTGACATACAGATAGATATTCTTTTGGGGCTAAAATAATCAATTCTCCCTTTAAGGCCTTCAAATAATTGGAAGAGACTGTTTTCTTTACTGAAGGCAATTTCCTTTGTTGATGGTAGATGTAATCAGTCATAGATGCAATCAACTGACTAATGGTTTAAATACTGGAAATAAACAGTTAACAATCAGGGTAGTGCTTGCATGACTAAACTGTATACATAACCTAGCCAAATTGACACATAACTTAACCATCATAAAGTTAATCATATTACCTTATGATCTTTTTAATCTATAAAGTTGAAGGTGGTGTTCTCTCTTTCATTCCTATTTTTGATCATTTGTTTTCTTCCATAAAACTATGGTCAGTCTAATAAAGGTTCATCAAATTTGTTGATCTTTACAAAAACACAACTTTGGGTTTCCTTGTGTTTTTTTTTTTTTCCATTGTTTTTCTGTTTTTATTTCATTGATTGGCACTCACTTTTTTCTTCCATCTGATTTGGATTTATTTTATTCTTCTTTTTAGTTTCTTACAGTGGAAACTTAATTATTTGAGATCCTTCTACTTTACTAATATAGATATTTAACCTTTAACCACTGCTTTGGTTGTATCCCATCGCTTTTTTATAAAAAAAATACATTTGATTCAAAATATTTTATGACATTTCATGTGGGAACTCTCCTTTGACTGACTACTTATTTAGTAGGATGTTAACTAATTTCCATTTTGGGGAACTTTCACATATTTCTATTTTTTATTTCTAATTTGACCATATGTTGTCATAGAACATATTTTATATGATTTCAGCTTTTTTTTTTTTACATTTATTGAAACTTGTTTTATAGACTAGTATTTGCTGGAGAATATTCTATGTGCATTCAAAAAGAATGCCTTTGGATGGAGTGTTCTATTAATCTTCTTCCTTCTTTTACTTTATTTTTTTATTGAGATATAATTTACATACCACAAACTCACTCTTTTAAAGCATAAAATTATGCAGTTTTTAGTATATTCACAAGTTGTGCAATCTGCATCAGTATTTAATTCCAAAACATTTTCATCATTTACAAAGAAACTTCATACAAATAGCAGTCATACCCATTGGCAACTACAAATCTGTTCTTTTTCTCTGTAGATTTGCCTATTCTGGACATTTCCTACAAATGGATCATCCAATATGTAACCTTCAATGTTTTCAGTATTCATCTGTGTTGTAGCATGTATCAATACTTTATTCTTTTTTATGCCTGACTAATATTCCATTGTGTGGCTATACCACGTTTTATCTGTTTATCAGTTGTGCCAGTTTGAAACTGTCGTACTCCCAAAAAGTCATGTTCTTTAATCCTCATTTAATATTGTGGAGTGGGATCTTTTTGATTAAGTTGTTTCCATGGAAATATGACCAACTCAGTTATGGGTGGGATCTTTTGATTAGGTGATTTCTTTTTGATTAGGTGATTTCCATAGAGATGTGTCTCTACCCATTCAAAGTAGATGGCTTATTGGAGTCCTTTAAGAGGGAGCTATTTTGGAAAAAGCTTCAGAGCTGACATACACACAGATGTTTGGAGATATAGAAAGAAAACATTTCTGGGGAAGCTGTTTGAAACCAGAAGCCAAAGGACCAGTAGACACCAGCCATGTGCCTTCCCAGCTGACAGAGGTATTCCACAACATCAGCTTTTCTTGAGTCAAGGTATCATTCTCTGAATGCCTTCGTTTGGACACTTTTATGACCTTAGAACTGTAAACTTGTAACTTAATAAATTTCCTTTATAAAATCAATCTATTTTTGGTATATTGCATTTCCAGCACCATCAACAAATGTAAACATCAGGTGATGGACATTGGTTCCTACTTTTTAGCTTTTGTAATAATGCTGCTCTGCAAATGTGTGTACAAATTTGTGTTGGACATATGTTTTCATTTCTCTTGGATATGTACCTAGTTGTAGAATTGCTGTGACAGATGGAAGCTATTTTTAACCTTTTGAGGAGCTACCAGATTCCTTTTCAAAGCAACTACACCATTTTACATTTCCACTAATAGTATATGCAGGTTCCCATGTCACAGCATCCTTGCCAACAGGTATTATTGCTTTCTGCTTTGATTCTGGCAATCCTAGTGGGCATGAAGGGGTATCTCATTGAGGTGTGGTTTTGCGTTTCCAATTGCTAGTGATGTTGATCATCTTTCCCTATGCTTAAAAGACATTTGCATATATTTGGAGAATGTCTCTTCAGATCCTTTGTCTATTTTTAAATTGGGTTATTTGCCTTTATATTGTTGAGTTGTAAGAGCTCTTTATTCTATAAATAAGTCCTTCAGCAGATATGTGATTTGAAAAGATTTTCATCCATTAAATGAGTTTTCACTTTTTAGATTATTTCCTTTGCAGCACAAAGGTTTTTAATTTTGATTAAGTATCAAATATCTGTTTATTTTCTTTTCTGGTTTGTGCAGTTGGTGTCATATTCAAGTGAACTTGTCTAATTTCATGATCATGAAACTTACCACTGTTTTTTTTTTTTTAATCTCAATTCTTACATTTTTGTCTCTGATCCATTTTGAGTTAATTTTTGTGCATGGTGTAGAGTAGCAGTCCAACTTAAATTATTTTGCACAAAGCTATCCAGTTGGCCAAGGATCACTGGAGGAAACACTGTTCTTTCCCCCATTGAATTGTCTTGGCACCCTTGTAAAAAATCAATTGACTGTAGTTGTTTGCATTTATTTCTGGATTCAGTTCTATTTCATGGGTCTATACGTCTATCCTTATGCCTGTACCACATAGTCTTGATTACTGCACCTTTTTAGAAGGTATTGAAATCAGGACATGTGAGTCATGAATCTCTTTATACTGTTCTCTTTTGAGAAGGTTATGGCTATAGGGATTATTTTGTATCTATATGAATTTTAGGAGCAGCCTAAAATTCTGCAAAATATATAACTGTAATTTTGACAGGGATTGATTGCATTAAATTCTACAGATCAATTTGGGCAGTATTGCATACTTAATATTAAGTCTTCTACTCCATGAACACTGATCTCTTGTCATTTGGTTAGATCTGTAATTTCTTTCAATGATGTTTTGTAGCTTTAAGTGTATGAATCTTTAAGCAAAAAGTGTATAACATTTCTGTTAAATTTATTTTGAGGCATTTTATTCTGATTGTTGCTGTTATAAATAGAATTAATTTTTTAGTTTTTGTTCCAGATAGTTCATTCCTAATATATAGAAATAAATGGATTTTTTTTTTTGCGTGATCTTGCATCTTGCAAATTACTAAATTTGCTTATTAGGTCTAATCATTTTTCATGGGACTGTGTGAAATTAGTTTTTAGGTTTTTTCATTTCCAATTTGGATGCTTTTCATTGCTTTTCCTTGCCTAATTGCTCTGTCTAGAACTACCAGTACAATTTTGAATAGAAATGGTGAAAATTGACATCTGTGGTGATTTGGAGCTATATGTATCCCAGAAAAACATGTTTTTAAACTCAATCTATTCCTGTGGGTGTGAACTGATTGTAAGTAGGGCCTTTCAATGAAGTTACTTCAGTTAAGGTGAGGCCCACCTCAATCAGGGTGGGTTTTAATTCTATTATTGGTGTCCTTTGAAAGAGAATGGAATACAGAAAGACAGAGAAAGCCACAGGAAGCAAAAAGCTGAAATTCAAGGGAACTAGAAGAGAACAGAGAGGCCAGAAGAGGCTGCTACGTGCATTCCTATGTGACAGAGGAGCCAAGAACCAAGGATCATCAGCAACCAGCCCAAAAACTCCTGTCTTTGAGAGAAAACATTACCTTGGTGATACCTTGATTTGGGCTTTCTCTTAGTTTCAAAACTATGAGCTATAAAATTCCCATTGTTTAAGCCAGCCAATTTCATGGTATTTGCTTGAACAGCCAAGGAAACTAAAACGGCATCCTTGTTCCTGATTTTAGGGGTAACGCTACTGTCTTTCAGCATTGAATATGATGTTAGCTATGGGCTTTCCATAATTGTCTTTTTTTTTAGCTTTTTTATTGTATAATATAATATACATACAAAGCAAAGAAAGAAAAAAAGTGATAGTTTTCAAAGCACTCTTCAACAAGTAGTTACAGGACAGATCCCAGAGTTTGTCATGGGCTACCATACGATCCTCTCAGATTTTTCTTTCTAGCTGCTCTAGAATATAGGAGGCTAGAAGGAATAGATTTTTTTTTTATCATCACAATCGACATTTTTTCCTTTTTTGTGAAAAATAACATATATACAAAAAAGCAATGCATTTCAAAGCACAGCACAACAATTAGTTGTAGAACAGATTTCAGAGTTTGGTATGGGTTACAATTTCACAATTTTAGGTTTTTACTTCTAGCTGCTTTAAGATACTGGAGACTAAAAGAAATATCAATGTAATGACTCGGCATTCATATTCATTTGTTAAATACTATTTTCTCTGTATAATTCCACCATTACCTTGGATCTTTCCATCCCTCTCCTTAGGGGTGTTTGGGCTATGGCAATTCTAAATTTTTCATATTGGAAGTATCAATCACTAATGTGGGGTAGGGAGATGGAACTATCTGATGTTCTGGAGAGGCTGGGCTAGGTTTCAAGACTTATCTGGACCAGGGACCCATCTGGAGGTTGCAGGTTTCTGGAAAGTTACTCTAGTGCCTGGAATCCTTGTGGAATCTTATATATTGCCCTAGGTGTTCTTTAGGATTGCCTGGAATGGTCCTGATTAGACGTTGGCAGGTTATGATAGGTAGCAAGGTCTACCTGAAGCTTGCATAAGAGCAACCTCCAGAGTAGCCTCTCGACTGTATTTGAATTCTCTCTGCCACGGATACTTTATTAATTACACTTCTTTTCCTCCTTTTGGTCGGAATGGAATTGTTGATTCCATGGTGCTAGGTCTGGATTCATCCCTGTGAGTCATCTCCCACATCACCACAGAGACTTTCACCCCTGGATGTCATGTCCCATGTAGGGGGGAGGGCAATGATTTCACTTGCAGAGTTGGACTTAGAGAGAGTGAGGCCACATCTGAGCAACAAAAGAGGTCCTCCAGAAGTAACTTCTCTGCTACCTACATAAGCTTCACAAGAGTAAGCCTCATGATGGAAGGCTCCATAATTGCCTTTTATTACATTAAAGATGTTCCCATCTGTCCTAATTTGTTGAGTGTTTATATCATGAAAGGTGTTGGACTTTGTTAAATCAACAAGCAATTGTATCAAGTGAGATGATTTTGTGTTTTTTTTTTCTTCATTCCATTAATGTTTATTACATTCACTGAGTATTGTATATTGAACTACTGTTGAATTCTTGGGATAAATCCCAGTTGAACGTAGTATATCTTTTGTAGATGCTGCTGGATTTGGTTTGCTAGTATTTAATTAAGTTTTTGTTTCATCTATATTCATAAAAGAAATTGGTCTGTAATTCTCTTTTCTTATGATGTCTTTATCAGACTTTGATATCGTGGTTAATTCTGGTCTCATAAAATAGGTTACTACATTATTCCATCTATTTTTCAGATGAGTTTGTAAAAGATAGGTGTTAATTTTTCAAGTGTTGGTAGAATTCAAAATGAAAATATTTCGTTCTGGGCTTTCTTTCTGGAAATTTTATGATTACTAATTCAGTCTCTTTACTTGTTATAGGTATATTCAGATTTTCTATGTCTTTTTGAATCTAAGTTGTCTTTTTTAGGAGTATGTCCATATCTTATAGATTATCTAATTTGTAGCACACAGTTGTTTATATTTTTCTCTTATAATGCTTTTTATTTCTGTAAGGTAAGTAGTACTGTCCTTCTTTCATTCCTGATTTCAGTAATTTGAATTTTCATTCTTTATTCTTAGTAAGTCTAGCTGGAGAGTCACCATTTTTGTTCATCATTTCAAAGGTCCATTTGTTCATTTCTTTGCTTTTCTGTTACATTTTTAAATTCTCTATGTCATTTATTTCACTCTCACCTTTATTATTTCCTTGTATCTGTTTGATGTGGGCTTATTTTGTAATTCTTTCTTTAGATTATTTAGGTGAAAGATTTTATCGATTTGAGATCTCTTCATTTTATCTCATATAGCTTATGTATCTTCATTAAAATAAGCTTAATATATCTCCATTAATATAAGAAATTGTAGCTGTAAGTTTCCGCATAAGCCCTGAGTTAGCCGTATCCCATATCCCATATGTTTTATTTGTAATTTTCATTCGTCTCAAAATTTACCTGTGTTTTCTGTTTGACTCATTTGTTATTTTGAGCATTTGCATTGACAGTCTCCTTTGGCTCTTATTCCCAGTCAGAGTAAGGCCAAGACCTCTCACAGAAGATGCAGATTTATTTGGATATTTGTAGGTAATTTGGGAGGGCAGCAGTTTGCCAGAGCGCACTTTCCCTGCCTTCCTAGCAGATGACACTCTTGAGCCACCTCTTTACTTCAAGTCTACTTTCTGTGTTTCCCTAACTTGGGCAGCCGAATGGCCAGGGTCCAAACCAGCTGCAAATCCAGTCGGTATAGCAGTTTTCTGAGCGTGTTGGAGATTGCCAGGCCTGGGGGTGGCAGGTGGGCACTGTGCACTTGGATGGAGAATCCCCTTGAGGGCACAATGAGTCTGGTGTTTCCCAGGTTTCTGAATGGAAGAAACCTCAAGCTTCTTCCTCTGTGGAGAAAGAATACAGGCAGCAGAACATAGAGTGTCTCTCTTGCCTCCTTAGCTGTCTGATTGGCTCTGTTCTGGGTCCCCTCTCCAGGGGTAAACCATGCCCCCCCCCCCCCGCCCCAAGAAGCCTGCCTGAGGGTTGGGGGGTGGGCAACTCCATATCTCAGAAAGGTCTCTGTATGTGGCTAAAATAAGTCTGTTGATTGCTCAGTTCCCACACAGGAGCTCCTGGCTGTGGGGCCAAGAGATGGGAAGGTGGGAGTGCTCTGCTCCTCCAACATTCACTGTAGGGTGTTGCATAGGTCATGATTAAATAAACTCACCCCATTCTTTCGGTTGTTATTTCTCTGTTTTTTCTGTTTTTTGGTTGTTGTTTCATTCAGGTCTTCCCTATATAACATAGAAGTTCCTCTCTGGCTGCTCATACCCTGGTATTCCCTATATAACATAGAAATTCCTGTCTGGTTGCTTGTACCCTGAAACTCCTATCCAGTCAATTGATGTCTTTTCTCTAGTCATTTCCTGATAGAGAAGTTAGCCCTGTCTCCCTTATTCTGTCATGTTCTTGGAATTCCTCTGTTCATTTTTGAAAGTGGAGAATCAAAGCCACCTATTATTATTGATGAATTGTCTTCTTCTCCCTTCAAGACTGTCAGTTTTTCTTTATGCATTTTGATACTCTGTTATTAGGTGCATACATGTTTTGTTTTGTTTTGTTTTATTTTTTCCTTGTATGCTGTATAGCGGGGGTCACATTTCATTCTTTTTCCATGTGTGTATCCCTTATTGCAACACCATTTGTTGACGTTTTTTTTTTTTGGTTTTTCACTTGTTTGCTTGTTTATTTGGGAAGTACATGGGCCAGGAATTGAACCCAGGTTTCCCACATGGCAGGCGAGAATTCTACCCCTGAACTACCCTCACACCCCCAGGTGTATACATGTTTAAAATGATATTTTCTTGTCTTCGTGATGGAGTTATCTTTTTTAGTCATAACATATGCTGTTTTGTTTTAAGTAACAATATTTTTCTTAAAACCTATTTTGTCTGCTATTAGTATAGCCACTGTGTTCTGTTTTGTGTATTGTTTGCATGGTATATACTTTTACATTTAGTTTTAACTTATTTGTGGTTTTAAGAGTAAAATGTGTCTCTTGTAGGCAGCATCCAGTTAAACTGTTTTTTTTTTCTTAAATCAAGTACACCTGTCTCTGCCCACTAAATGGAGCACTTAATCCAATCATATTTAATCTATACTGGCATTATAGGATTTTTACTGCCATTTAGCTGTTTGTTTTCTATAGGTTTTAGGCCTTTTGTTTCTCTATATCTCCATTATTGCCTTCTAGTGTTGTATAGATATATTCTAGTATACTGTTTTAACTACTCTGCTGTTTCTATTACCATATATTTTTAGTTGCTTTCTTAGCATTTGCCCTAGGGATTACAGTTTACATCATAATTTATAAAATCCATTTTGTATGGATCCTAACTTAATTCAAAAATTATACAAACTTTGCTGCTGTATATTCATTCCCTTCCTTATTTTTTGTTGCTGTTCTTTTCCTTTTTGATAAAAATTACATCTTTATGCAGTTTTCCCCTCCACAGAGATTTATAAGTCTTGTTTTATACAGTTTTCTGTTAATAAGATACAAGATAAAACAGAAATGCAAACAAAAACCTATTTACACTGTTTTATACTCACCTACGTAGTTACCTGTAAGTGTAAATTATCTTTTTTATATGAATTTAATGTAATATCTTGTATCCACTCATTGCAGTCCAAAGGACTTTCTTCTTGTAGAGTATGCATCCTTGAACTTATTTATCAAATTTGTTTACCTGACAATGTCTTCTTTTCTCCTTTAACTTTGAAGGATGATTTTGCTTAAAACAGAACTCCTTGATGAAAGTTCATTTTTACTTTCAATATTTTGAATATGTATATGGGCTGTACTTTCTTGTTTCTTTATCTGTGCCATAATTTTTGTTGAAAATTGGACATATTTAATAATATTATGTGGTAATTCTGGAAATCAGAATTCTCCTCATACCCAGGGTTTGTTGTTTTTTGCTATTTGTTGTAGTTGTTGCTGTTTGTTTAGTGACTTTTCCAAAATAATACTGTAAAGATTGTATTCTCTGTCATATGTGGCCACTAAAGTTTCTGATTGGGTAGCTTAATGGTCTGTTAATTATTAGAAAAAGAGTTTTTTTAAAAGCACAGAACCAATAATTCTCCTAGTCTTTGATGAGGGGTTCTTCCTTTCTTTTAAATTAATTTTTAATTTTTTTAAAATACCAAAAAAACACTAAACAAATGCAAACATTCGTAATTTTTGATCATTCTGTTCTACATATATAGTCAGTAATTCACAATATCACCATGTAGTTGCATATTCATCATCATGATCATTTCTTGGAACATTTGCATCTATTCAGAAAAAGAAATAAAAAGAAAGCAGAAAAAAATGCATACATACCATACCGCCCATCCCTCCCCCTCACCGATCACTAGCATTTCACTCTAAATTCATTTTAACAATTGTTCCCCCTATTATTCATCTTCATTCCATATGTTTTACTCATCTGTTGATAAGGTAAATAAAAGGAGCATCAGACACAAGGTTTTCACAATCACACAGTCACATTGTGAAAGCTATATCATTATACAATCATCTTCAAGAAACATGAGTACTGGAAGACAGCTCCACATTTTCAGGCAGTTCCCTCCAGCCTCTCCACTACATCTTGACTAACAAGGTGATATCTATTTAATGCATAAGAATAACCTCCAGGATAACCTCTCGACTCTGTTTGGAGTTTCTCAGCCATTGACACTGTATATATTGTCTCATTTCACTCATCTCCCTTTTGATAGAGAAGGTTTTCTCAATCCCCTGATGCTGAGTCTCAGCTCATTCCAGGATTTCTGTCCCATGTTGCCAGGAAGGTCCACACCCCTGGGAGTCATGTCCCACATAGACAGTGGGAGGGTGGTGAGTTTGCTTGTTGTGTTGGCTGAAGAGAGAGGCCACATCTGAGCAACAAAAGAGATTCTCTTGGGGGTGAATCTAAGGCCTAATTTTAAGTAGGCTTGACCTATCCTTTTTGGGTTTAAGTTTCATATGAACAACCCCCAAGATTGGGGGCTCAGCCTATAGTTTTGATTGTCTGTACTGCTTGTGAGAATATCAAGAATTCAACTTGGGGAAGTTGAATTTTCCCCCTTTTGCTGAGGGGTTCTCTATGCATGTTGGGGAATGACTTCAAAACTCAGCCAGGCAAATTGACCAATCTATTTAGCTTCAACTTATTTCTTGCATAGAGCCGTAGTCATATAGAGGGTGTGGTTTAGTGCCTTCTTAAGGTTTCCCTCAGCATATCCACAATCCTGGAATAACCTTGTGAATGCAGATGGCCTTTTCAATTCCTAGGAATATGTCTGAGACTTTAAAACCTCCTATGGGTGTCTCATTCCTTATCTATTCATTTTTAGCTATTTACTTAGTCTCCTGTTTTCCTCAACTATTATTCATCACCTCAGGCAGCTTCAAAGTTAATCAGTTGCCTGCAATTTTTTTTCAATAATCACCCCAGAGGTAGAGGCATTTTGTCCTGTTAAAGCTCCAAATAAGATAAAAATACCGGCAGCCTTGCAACTATGGTCTTCTATGGAACTGCCAGAAATATCAAATAATTACAGTTCTTTGGGAACGTGGCTTTCACAGACCTCCAGGCTTGTCTTGCTCGCACAGTGAATGAAATGCTGCTGGTTCCACCACAGATGTGGGCTATTTTCCTCCAGTGCAATCTTTCCCTAGTTTACACCGGAAAAATCTTTGGCAATTGAGCCACCTCATGCCAGTGACTGTTTCCCGCTTACCAACCAGGATGTTATTTCATTCCCTGGTAGCTTGAAGTGGATGAGCCAGTCCTTATTCTCATCTCACTGCAGAGATATTCTGAGGGAAATTTGTCAAAACTACTGTGGAATCCTCAAACCAAAGTCACTGTTGTATCATCCTACATATCCCAATAACTAAGTGCCATCTTATTATCCCTACTGTGCTCAGTTACTAACTGAGAGCAGCTCTTGAGAAGCATGACTTCAATTCAGATGTACTAATAGATTTCAGAGCACAGAGATCTGAGAGGTGCAGTCTCCTTCTCTACAGACCCAACTCCATCCCTGTACCACCCAGTCAAGATTCTGTGGCAGTAAGCTTGAACAAACCTCATTTGTTTTCTTTCTCTCAGAGCTCTGTTGTCTCTGTTAGCCAATATCTGTTTTTCCCCTTATTTTGCCCAGTTCTCTAGCTATGTTTGGTGGCAAACTCAAATCTCAGTTACTTCATTACAGTTGTAGGTGGAAGTCTTAATAAAGTAATCTGTTTCTACTTTTGGATTGGACTATATAAATTGTAGAAAGACTTGGGCCACTACTTCTTGTTGCAGAATTTATTACCTCTTTTCTGGCCTGGAGCTATAACTTTTGGAAAGTTTGTATAACCATAGGAAACTTGAAGAAATTCTTAGCATTTCTCCTCCATCCTTCTTTATATATCTTCCCCATATTTCTGGCTATAAATCTAGTGTGCTGGTTTTCATAGCACATTCAATGTATCCATGAGGATTCCTATTAAAACAGTAGTATGGCTAAATATTTTGGGGAAATATATACTATTATTAACTCTTGGTTGTTCAAAATGAAATTAAGTTGTGTTTTGTGAACTTGGCTTTTCCCATAGTTATTGACAGCAAATTCTACTTACATTTCATGGAATTCATGTTTTGCAGAACATTCATTGAGTAATACTATCTATCTCTGTGGAAAACTTAGAGACTGTATTAGTTTCCTAGGCTGCTCAAAGCAAATATGAAATAGTTTGGCTTAAATAATGGAAATTTATTCTCTTACATTTTTGAGGCTGGGAAAATGTCCAAATCAAGGCATCATCAAGGTGATGCTTTCTTTCTGAAGAAGACCCTCTGGTGATCATTAGCTCCTTGTCATATAGCAAGGCACATGGCAACATCTGCTGGTCTCTCTTTTCTCTTCTGGGTTTCATTATTTTCAGCATCTTGCTTCTGTGCCTTTCTCTCACTCTCGCTCCCTCCTTCTCTCTTTATATAGTCATTCTATTTATAAAGGACTCAGTAATAGGATTAAGACCTGTCCTGAATGGAGGTGGGTAACACCTTAACTGAAGTAACCTCATCAAAAGGTCCTATTTGCAATGGGTTCATACCCACAGGAATGGATTAACTTTAAAGACATGTTTTATCTGGGGTACATAAGAGTTTCAAACCACCATAGAGGCCATATAGAGTTATTTTAGCTTCCTGTCTTCAGCATACATTATTATGACTAGTATAATGGTGAACTTTTTGAGCTTCAGTTTCTCACTTAAAAAATGATAATAGTTTTGTTGTGAAAATCAAATCCAATAATGCATAGTAAATTGCCTGACACTCAGTACATGTTTGTTCATCTATCTCTACCTTTGTTCACCAAACAGGAAATTAAAATCATTCTAAAAGCTATATAATATATTATCCAAATGTCATGTGCTTTTGTTTTGTGTCTTTTTTTTTTTATCTGTACCTTCATACTATGGACTCTAACCAAGAAGGGCCATGTTTTGTAATTGTGATTTAGGTTGTATTCAGTACCTGGCAAAGTATCTCTATCATGAAATAAGTAAATAGTTCAATAAGTATTTGAACTAATACCAGGTAGTACAGGCCATTATGTTTGGTATTTATTGCTCATTTCCTGCATTATAAGTGTTTAGAGACTTTTAAAGAAATACAAGTTTATTTTTCACTTTATGCAGCGAACTTTTAATTGAACTCTATGAAATCTGAACAAATGATGGAGCTAAATATAACCTAATCTGGGACACTCATTAGAGTCATTAAATAAATTTACTGCCAGAAAAGCTTTGAGATGTCATTGTGCTTCAGCAGAGTATCAGAGGAGGAAATTTATTAGATAGACTGATGAAGGTGCCTGGCTTTCAAGATTACTAGCCTGTTCCACTTCTATGGAATTGACCATTCTCTGCTTTGTGTCACATTTAACTCTCTATATAATGCTAGAAAAGATCTGCAATATGTTATTTTTCCTGGCTCTAATTTATTATTTGCATGCTACCTTTCATATTTTGTAAGACCCACCAGGAAGGGATCATGCTTTATTTTTGTCTGTTTACATAGGGCATAACAGAGTGCTTGCCAAGAAAGAGGTATTTCATAAATGATATTAAATCAAACCTTTGTCTTCTCTCTGCCATATTGATTTGGCATTCAAACTTTTGTATCAGCTTGCCCTAACTAGAAATTATATCCAATAAAAAATCACTCTATAGTATACATTGTCGACTAACTGAGAACAACCATATCTTATATATCCATGTATTTCCAAGCAACTGTAAAGATATATTTCATAGAATTGACATCCAAAAATCATTTGTTGAATTGTTAAATTAATATTTTAAAGGGATGTACTATATTTTAATGTATTTACAATAAACTTTATAATAAAGGGACTTATTATAAATTCTAAAACTTTATATTTGGGAATTATTTCTTTCTACTAAACCCTCATCAAATTTTAAGTGATAAATCACCTTTATTTACATTTAGAAACATATTGATATACTCTTTTACAGAACTTACAAATTATTATTAAATTATCCATAGAACTTTATTTTAAAATACTTTTGTTTTTGCTTTTACTGCCATGGTACACACTAATCCTGGGCAAAAGATCAATATTATCTCTAGTATAAGGAGATGAACAGAAGTGAAAATAATTTTAAATGACTTGTATTTTTTTCATAATGAGTCAGATATACCTGGACTCTATCTCAAAATATTACTAAGACCTGATGCAAAGTTCCTCGGCCCTGGAAATGAATAGCTATACATCTTAGCCAAGTGTTTTTACATGGGCTTTTTCATATTCACAAGCTGATTGCTTTCTTCATTGTGCCCATCTTCTCTCTAAGTTCTTATTTTTTTGTTGGCATTATAAAGTGAGTTTTAAGCCAATGACCTTTAGTAGGGCATTTTAATACCATAATATTAGTCATTATTATATAGAGCCTTAGAAATGATTCTCACTGAAATTTTCAGACTGCATATTCATTTGCATTTACATATAATTCATGCATGTGTGTGAAATAAACCATTCAAAATCATCTTGCTCCTGAAATATTTTGTTGAAAATTGATTTCATTTTTGAATTGTACATTGTCTCTCAGAGCACTTTTTGTAGAAATAGCAGAAAAATGTGTAGATATCATTTTATGTACAGTAGACACTGCCTAACTCTGTTAACCAAACTTTACTTAACTAATATGCCATATTAATTGATATTACCCCTTTACTTAGTAAAGTAGAATTATGGATGCTTATCGTATGTGGAAAGCTCAGAATTAGTAGGCTATTATCTGGTATTCCTAGGCTTTTATGCTTCCAAATGATTTACCAACAGTCAGTTTATTTTATTTCCATAAAACATATTTATGCTACTTATAGTTATTATTCTAATTAGATTTTTAAATTAAATCTTATTAAAACCAATGTAATAAAGATAATTGTTTTTATGAAAACTAAATTGAATTCTCTGAAGAAAATCAATAATGGTGAATTGCTAAAAAAATGTTACAGTCAGATTAGAAGTGAGCAGGACCATTGTAATGGATTGGAAAATACAGGAATCCAGAAGGCTTCTGCACTTAGTTAAGTTGCAATGGTTGTAAAGTTGTCTTTAAGTTCATTGAAATTGAAAATCATGTAAAATCTACTTTAAGTATGGATTTTTCAATTAAGACAAAATAAATCTCAAAACAGAAAACTCAGGGTTCAAAGAAAGTTTTCTTCATGTATCAATGCCCAAATAAATGTACATATATACTTGTTTTAGGTTCAACAATTATGCTTGTAGTACTATAAAAAATAGATGCTTGCTTCAGCTAATTTTTAAACTGACCACCTCCATCCAAGTTACCATATTTTTGGTGAGCAGTTTTTGTTTTTCCATGTATAAGTTGAAAATAAAAACTAAAATAATGCATAATAATAAGTTATAATCTCTATGTTTTGATAGTTTGCTATCCTAAATTAATCTGAAAAAATTTCTTCAGAATCTAACTAGTGTGTAGATGGTTTATTTTAAATATTTAAAAATATAAGAAACATAGTTGAATTTTGAGTATTTAATTTTTTTTATCCTATATTAGACTGAAAGAACTTTAGGAAGGAATCATGTTAAAAAGCATGATTAAGTACGGGTCCTTCACTTTATAGAGGAGAGAACTGAGATCCATAGAACTAAAATGCTCCATGTTCCAGAACTGGGGAATAAGAGTTGGGATTAGCATCTAGTGCTCGTGAATTCCCAGCATGGTTGTGGTTCGTTGTATTTTATTGCACTGAATTATGTTTCAAGGCTTAGCTGTGTCACATGTTCATATTTTCCATAAACATTTGACATATATGGGAGTCTATGAACATGAGAATGATTTTTTTTTAAATCCTCCACTTTTCAAGGATCAATGTTGTTCAACTTTTCATCAACCCTGGAATTGGTTTGCAAGCAAATACCACTTCTGGCTCCTATTCTGGTCACACACATTGTCATTAGTCAAAACTTACGGAGAATTTCTTTCACAGCCAAAAAATTCTGCATCTCCAAACCAGAAATTGACTAAGTGTTGAATCATCAAGGAATAATGATAATGATAGAGTTTATCTTTCTTCTTATAAATTTGAAAATGCTTATCATTTTATTTCATATGTTAATTCAACATCATCTTTCTGCAAGTGAATAATGCACAGCCATTGGAAAGTATTGGGAAAATTAACACAGAATTAATGGAGGTGGGTGGGTAATACTTATCTGTAAACTTGACTCCCAGGGACAATTGACACTAATATTTTGGCATAATTTTCTCAGTCTTTTTCTATATATGTCCACATGTATATTTCATGCCATTTGTGCATTTTTATACCAAGAATTTTATGGGTTTTATAATATAGTCTCCCACATTAAAACTCTTTATGAAAATTATTTAAATATTGCACAATATGCAGTTATATGGATCAACTTATCTTATTTAAATGTATCTTCATATATTACTAGCAAAAAATGGCATCTCAGACTTAATACATATATTTAATTTACTTTAAATTTTATTTAATTTTTTTAATTAGAGAAGTTGTAGGTATAGAGAAAAATAATGTAAAAAACCCAACATCCTCATAAACCCTCCTTTATTATTAACTCTTTAAAAGTGTGTTACAATTGATTGAAAAATATTATAATTGTGCTATTAACTATAGTCCATAGTTTACATTAGGGTGTATTTTTTCCAATATATCATCCTATTA
>PVIY010031945.1:0-29401 GCA_004026745.1 Myrmecophaga tridactyla
TGATCCTAAGTAGGATCATGTCAAAGGATTATATTAAATAACAGAATGATTTTAGACAATTATTTGGAGCAGTTAGAAAAAAAAAGAAATCACAAGAATGACATCATATAAATGTATCACTACTTAAAGCAATCTATTGCTATTATGCCTTAAAAAGAAGGGGTCAAATCTAAATGTCCTGCCTGTTCTCAATCATTTATGAATCAATGTCCCTGTATCTTCTAATCTTTGGTAGTTCTCAATATTCCTGTTCTAAATTGAAATTTCTGTACCAACCCTTTTTTCCTTTCAATACTTTCTTTTTTTATAAAGAAAGAAAATAATGTGTAACTTGCCAATCTACAAGAACTGAAAGATGTATGTGAAAGTTTGAAAAAATCAGTTGTCCTGATTCTTAGGTCAGTACAATTATCCAGTAAGTGCATCATATATTTTCTTAGAACATCCAACTATTAGACTTGTTCCGTGAGAGAGTAATATGTTTAAAATAATGACAGGAGAGAAATTCATTAAACTCAGTTAATCTTAAGTAAAATAAAATGGCCACCTGCACTGAATTTAGCCAGATGACATTTTTGAGAGGGGCTTTTCAAAAGAAAAACAAACAAACAAACAAAATTGACCCACAGGGGTGTTCTAAGAAAATGGAACTTACCCAAATATAATGGTTTATTGTCTTTTTAATGTATAAAAGTAAGTGTTTAACATTTTTCTGAGTTAAAATTCCAAACACAGTAAATGACAATATATATGTAATCCTTTTAAAGAAAGACTCTTTGGGATCCTCAAATATTTTTAAGCCATTATAATGGTAAGAGAGCATAAGTTTCTCCATTTAGAAAGGACAAAGAGATCATTTCCCCCTTCCCTATTTTCTTAGTGTGTTTCCTTGGAAACATAGTGAAGCTGAGTCCTGAGTCCTTACTCCAATCTTTGTAATAAGATAAAACTTTCTAGATATTAAGCTCAGTGTATTAATTTCACAAGGCTGATGTAACAATGTACCAGAAATAGGATGGCATAAAAAAAAACAGAAATTTATTCTCTCAGAGTCCTTAAGACTAGGCCAAAGTCACACTGTGGACTGACCATGCTGCCTCTGAAGATTCTAGGGAAAGTCTTTCCTTGCCTCTTCCTAGTTTCTGGTGGCTGCTGGGAATCCTTGGTATTCCTTGACTGGTAGCTTCATTACTACAATTTCTGCTTCTTTCTTCACATAGCCATATTCTTTCTGTGTACATCTGTGTTTTCACACGGCTTTCTTATAAGGACAACAGTCATTGTATTTAGGGCCCACTTTAATCCAGTATGGCTTCATGTTAACTTAGCTAATTGGATCTGCAAAGTCCCTGTTTTCAAATAAGGTCACATTCTGAGGTTCTGGGTATACATGAATTTGGGGAGCAAACTATTCAATCCAGTGCATCAATTCTCCAGTTTTTACAATATAGAGGCATTTCAAGTGTTGTGCGAAAACCGAAGGAATTGGGACTGAGGCTCCAGAGCTTCAGGAAGCAAGAGTTTATTTGTCCATGCACATGGGGCCCAGCCAAGTTACTTCAGTCTGAGCCCTGAACAAAAGGTTACAAAAGCTTTTATACTCAGGATGACAAATGAAAGAAAAGGTATGAACTGGCAGTGTTGGAGGAAAATGATTGGCTGACTTAAATCAGGAAAGGTGTGAAACTGGGTTTACAGAAGCAGATGAGTGGTTAGAGGAGGGGTTCCTTTACAGGAATTAGTCTTACTTTGCCTATGTGCAATTTTTCCTGTTCTCAGGGTAAGCACTCTGTTTACATGTGAATCTGACTGCTCAGAGAAATTTGGGGAATTTTTAAAGAGGAGGTAGCTTAAATTTGCAAGGAGGGGTGAGGGGCCTGCCTGCTGCAAGAGGAAATGGCTTGGGAAAACAGGGGCTTGCCTGCTGTGAGAGGAAATGGCTTAGGGAAACAAGGGGATGTCTGCTTCATTCCTCCCTTTGATGTTTCTCCTTGGTAGTAGACAGCTACAGCATTTATATCTCATTTTCTTCTAGTTGTAGGGGCCAGTATTGATGCTTCCATATTGCCAGGATTTTTACCTAGGTCTGCTTTTTTATTAAGGCCTCAACTAAACATCATAAGCTACTTATTAAGAGTGGCAGGAGGCATGGAACAAGGAGGCAGATGCCTAGCACGTCTAGGACACTAGCAATTAGGGTTTGGAAGCCTCTGAATATAGAGAACCATCCTCCAAACAGATCACTTGGATTCCACCCTTTCCACATTTGTATGGGGACATGGGCTAGTTTTCTCATTTCATTGGTTATTTCTCTAATAGCTTTTCCCTGTTCATCTATTTGGAGGCAACAGTCAGTCCAGTTGAATTTCCCACAGACTCAGCCCTCATCTGCTAAAAGATAGTCTAGGGCCAGCCAGTTTGGGTAAATAGTCACCTGGATTTTGCCCTGGTTATCAGCTAGGGCTTCTAGTGCCTGTGAAGTTCTGTTAAGTATTGGTTCCAGAACTGCTTGGAGGTGGATGATACAGTTGAGCATGTAGATGGAGGTTCAATATCCCCATGACCCATCCTGAGCCCAGGTGATAGGCCCATAATATTGGATTATTCATTCCAGGGGCCACTCATTATCTTCCCAACTCCCTATTTGGATGTTGTTTTTCTCTGATGAGTGCCCGCAGGGGGTACCCTAGCTGGTTACCCCAGAACAGGGGGACAAGAAGAAAGCTGGGCAAATGGTCCCAATTGTGCAGGACCCCGTCCACCTGGCAGGCAGCCATTTCTAGGCCATTTTCCCGCATATCCAGCAAAATCCGGCCAGAGCTTGCCAAGGGCCAGGGGTATTTACATTGTTCCAATACCTGGTCAGATTAAGCATTTTATAAGGGGTAGCTTGATGGGCATTTTCATCCCCTTCCCAGAGTGTCTGGTCTGTACCCTCATGAAGAACTTGCCTTCCTGAGCGCACAAATTCCCCGATGGGGATGGAGAATGATCAGCCCCATTGCACCACACAGCATTTTCCTATTATCACTGTTGCCAGGCTCCACCAGCTGCCCTGGGGCTCGGGAAGGTCTGGAAGAGTAAGGTTTAGAGGGTTGGGTTCCCCCTCTTGGGAAACAAGGGCTCCAAGGCTATCCAGGGCCACTGATCCCCAATATCCATACCTCCGCCAAATATAGCATGACATTATATTGAGGGAGAAGGCAAGCTGCTCGACTATTTCAATGAACTGATTTTCTGCAGGTCTAGCTCTGGGGTAACTGGGGGGAGTTGGAATCTTTGCACTTTGCTCTGGGGCTCCTGTGCTTTGTTTTGACTGACAATGGATGTACTAGGGGGCCTCCATTTGGGTTTCAATGAGGGTTTTTGTTTCTTTGTGAAAAGTAAGGAAACTTTCCGTTACTAGTGCCTGGCAACCCCTCAATGTTTCATCCGAGTGGAAACATTGGGCTATGGTGAGAGCCACGATTGGCTTCCCAGTGTATTTGGTAGAATCAAAAGGAGTAGCTATAGTGACTATAAGGGGGTCAGCCGTGGTGAAGTTTGGTTGCAACTGGAGGTGCTCTCCTATCCTTAGGGAAGAGATACTTATGACAATATAGTATCCTAAGCTTTAACATGTGGGTGTTTAAAGCTCAGAGTGATCCTTGCACCAGGTGAAGTGCTAGATGATGTAGGCACTCCTTGCCAACGAAGGGAATACTCTGCTGCTGTACTTAGTGACTGGGAATCCAGGCACTTTGAGGTGCCTAGGCAGAGAGTGTATTTTATGGTGTTAAACATGCACACTGAAGTCCAACTAGGGCAGGTGTCATGACGATAGTATGCCACGGTGTTTTTTTATCTCTTTCTAAGTCTTTGGCTGTGCATAGATCAGTCAACTTCTGGGGTGACTGAAGCAGGGCTGGAGGTCTCCTCAAGCTTCAGATGGGCATTAACTAGCTGCTTCCAGTGAACTAGAGCAGGGTATCAATGGTCATTCAGTCCTCAGTAGTGGGCTGGTCAGCTGATCTCAGCTGCGATGAAGAAGGGTGCAGTGGCTTCTAGAGAATGATGCACGTCGGTGTTCAGGATCAGGGGTGCACTCCTAAGAGTTGTCTGTGGTGGCCCTCTTGACCCAAGAGTGATGAATCCACAGGATGATTTCTGCAACTCTGACAGCTGTTAGGGTAACTAAAACAACATAGTAAGGGCCTCTCCATTGAGGCTGGAGGGAGCTTTTATCCAGTCCTTAACCCATACCAACTCCCCTGGTGCAGACTCATGTGGGGGGGTAGTAATTGGTGAAAGGCTCAGGCACTGCTTCTAATGCTTTCCCTTTCAACTAACTTAGAACCAGTCCCAATTGAACCAAGTGTTGGGTTAAGCTTAAGTTCCCAATTTCTCTGAGGTTTCCCTGCAAGACTCTGGTAAGGGATGGCTGCCTTCCATATATTAGTTCAAATGGGGAGAAACCTATTTTCTTTGTCAGGGTAGATCTAATTCTAAACAGAGCTATAGGGAGTGCCTTTGGCCAGGTCAGTTTTGTCACCTGACAGATTTTCTTTAATTGCCCCTTTAAAGTCTGATTCATCCATTCTGTTTCCACTACTTTGAGGTCAGTAGACAGTGTGGAGCTTCCAAGTTATCTGCAAGGCTTTTGCTAGTTTCAGAGGGTCTCGGCTACAAATGCAGGGCCATTGTCAGAGCTGATGGTAAGCAGTACTCCATACCAAGAAATTATGTCTTTCAAAAGGGTTCAAGCCACCTCCTAGGTTGTTTCTGAAGGGATCAGGCATGCTTCTACCCAAACTGAAAAGGTGCAGACAAATACCAGGAGGTAGCAATATCCCTGGGCCCATGATAGCTCTGTGAAGTCTACCTGTAAATCTTCTAATGGATTTAGACCTGCTAACTGGTTTTCAGACCTCCCATCCTGGCACTGGGCTGCTTGGTATTGTTTCTCTGGCAGGTGACACACCTCTCAAATGCTAGCTTTACCCAAGAGGAGAGCTTGGGTATGTAGAGGTGAGTCCCCAAACTAGCAGTGAGAGCCCTTACCCCAAAATGAGTTTGATAGTGAACATTTTTCACTATGGGCCAGGTTAGACTTTTAGGTATGGTGATATGTCTGTCCTGCAGGACCCACCATCCATCGTGCCTCTCTTCCCTTCCCTCACTACCCTCTGACTTGAAATATCTTGGCTTTTCTCTCCACCCTTGTAATGGGTGGGGGGTGAGGGGAACAAAGAACAGTTTGTGCTCTGGAAGGAACACCAGCTGTCCCTGTGCCACTTGTTTGGCAGCTGAGTTTGCCTTGCAGTTGCCTTTTGCAGTTAAGGAGTTTCCCTTCTGGTGGCTGTGGTAATGGATAACAGTCACGGCAGAGGGGCCCCAGACTGCCTCCAATAAGGCCAGGATTGTTAGCCCATGCTTAATATGCTTTCCCCACCATTATTAGCTCTCACTCTTTGTATAATGCCCCATGCACATGTAGGGCTGTGAATGCATACTTTGGGTCGGTGTATATATTGGCTTCTCATCCTGCTGCCAACTGCAGACCCCAGGTGAACACTATGAGCTCAGCTTTTTGGGCAGATATCCTAAGGGTAGGGCCTCTGCCTCTAGTATGTCTGCTAGGTGACAACTTCATACCCAGTATAACATATCCCATCTTTTACTATGCTGCTTCCATTGGGGAACAGTTCAATGTTGGGACATTTTAACAATAGGTCTTTCAGGTCTGGGTGACTGGAATAGACTTCATCCACAGTCTCTACGCAATCGTGTTTTGGGGCCCCCAACCCAACAGGCAGTAGGTTGGCAGTGTTCAGGGTTTGGCAGACACTGAGGTACAAGTTTGGGGTTTCACACAGAGTGGCCTGGTACTTGGTGAGTCTTGCATTTGACAACCAGAGGTGCCCCTTTTGCTCCATAGGGCTGTTGACTGAAAGGGGAACCAGCACAGTCAGTTCCTGCCCAAATGTGAGCTTTCTGGCCTCGTGGACTAGGAGGATGGTCACAGCTACAGCTCTTAGTCAGGAAGGCCATCCTAGTGCTACATTGTCCAATTGCCTGGAAAGGTTGGCTTCAGGCCTTTTCCATGATCCAAGGGTCTGGTTAAGACTTCGATGGCTGCCCCTTCCTGCTCATAGATGAACAGGATAAAGGGTTTTTCTAAGTCCAGGAGGCCTAGATTTGGGGCCTACATGAGTGCCGCCTTTAGACACTGGAAAGCATGCTCTTGTTTGGTCCCCCATTGGAATGGGTTCTTGCTACCCCCCTTTGTGACTTCATAGAGGTGTCTTGCTAGGAGTGCATAGATTGGGATCCAGACACTGCAAAACCAGTTGCCCCTAAAAACTCCTTGACCTGTTTTCTGGAAGTTGGTGTGGGGATGGCACAAACTATTCATTTGCACTCTGGTCCCAGGCTTCATGTCCCTTGTTGTAGGTAAAAACCCATATATTTGACTTGCTGCTGGCAGATTTGGGTCTTTTTCTAGGACACATGGTACCCTGCCTGGTCCAGGTGATGGAGAAGGTGCTCCGTCCCTCACTTGCAGTCACAGAAGGATTTGGTGGCAAGGAGGAAGTCATTTACATATTATAGAACAGTGCAGTTGTAATCTTTGGCTGGGAATGATGGAAGATCCTTCCCTAGCACTTGCCCAAAAATAGTGGGGGAGTTTTTGAACTCCTGAGGCAAGAGTCCAAATATACTGTCTTCTGGTTCCCATGGAGGGCCTTTCCCATTCAAAGGCGAATATTTCCTGGCTGACTGTTGCAGAAGAAGGCATCCTCCAAGTCCAAGCATGAGAACCATTTGGCTTTCCCTGGGACCAGGCTGAGGAGGGTATATGGATTAAGAATCACAGGTTGAATGGCTTCCTTGTGGCTGCATTGACTGCTCACAGGTCTTAGACCAGATGAAATTCCCCTCTCTGAGCTTTCTTCACAGCTAGCAGCAGGGTGTCTCATGGGGAGTTGCAGGGCTGAATAATCTGGTGAGATTCCAGCCATGCCAAATGGCCTTGAATCCCCACGAGGGCCTTCTGAGGGATCGGGTGCTATTGCACCACCACAGGACATGCCATGGGCATCACGGCAATTATGACTGGGGGCCAGTGTTTGGCTAGGCCTGGTGGGCTGTGCTCAGTCCAGACACTTGGAATGTCTGGGAATGGCAGGCTAAGGCAGACCTCCCATTCCACTTTAGACTTCTCATGCAGCCACCACTCTTCACCAGCTGGTGTGGTTAGGAGTAGGATCTTTTGCAGGTCATCAATTTTTTTAAAAAAGCTTCTTCTTTTGGGCCAAAAGTAATTTGGGCATGCAGTTTCCTGAGGAGGTCCCATCCCAGTAGTGGCAGCAGGCACTCAGGCATGTACAGGAACTGGTGTGACACCAAGTGACCCCAAGTGCTGCACTTTCTGGCCTTCAGGAATGGCTTCTTCCACACTATGTCAGTGGCACCCACTATGTTTATTGTCCATCTGGAAAATGGGTGAGCATCCCCAGGGACTGGGTTATTACTGAGTGTTTGGCACTGGTATCCACTATAAAGTCCATTGTCTAGCCCCCTAATTTTACTCTGACCATGGGTTCCCAGGGGCCTAAAAATATGGAACCCAATCTCTTCTAGTCAGAGAGCTCATCAACAGCCAAGGCAATGTCTGGGGTTGGTGTCCCGCCTTCCTCTGCCTGGTAATGGGATGGCTTTATTGGGTTACTCATTCTCCCAATGCCCCTCCTTGCAGAAAGCACACTGGTTTCACCCCAAGGGTGCTTGGGCCTATCTGGTTGTTTTTGGCAAGGGCCTTTGGTCTCACTTCTCAAAGGCAGCAGCAATCATCTGTGCCTTTTCCTGAATTCCCATTTCTTTTCCTTGGCCCCTACTTGGTCCCAATTGATGGAACACCCTTGTGGCCACCTCTATTAGCTGGTTCGTGTTCATGCCTGCAAATCCGTCTAGTTTCTGGAGCTTACACTGAATGTCAGAGGCTGCTTGTTCCATGAAGGTGGCATTTACCAACATTTTGCTCTCTGGGGCCTCAGGATCGAATAGTGTGTTATGGTGGAAGGTTTCCATCAATCACTCAAGAAAATCGCTCAGGGGCTCATCTGGCTTCTGCAAGACTTCTGACCCTGGTCATGCTTGTGGCTTTTTGGCTGCCTTTCCAGAGGCCCTGGAGTAGGGCCTTGTGCTACCATTGAAGGGACTACAACCCCACATCAGTGCTTGGGTCCCACTCTGGGTCATCTCCCAGAAAACTGCAGGCAGCATATTGGGCTGGGTCTAAGATACTATTGGGGGTGCTTTCCTCCAGGTGCTTCCATGCCACTACTACCATGCACTGACATTCCTCAGTGCCAAGGAGAGGTACTAGTAGCTTGCTGCAGTTGGGCCAGGTGGGCTGGTGAGTCTGGACAATGGATTGGAACAGGTCGATCATCACCTGGGGCCTCTTTGTAGGACAGTGTATGATTCTTCCAGTTTAGCAGGTCCAGTTTAGAAGTGAAGGAAATATATATGAAGTTTCTTCTCCCTTCCTGAAAGTCTCCATGGGCATCAACATAGGGAGGTCCTTGGGTCTCCCTCAGAGACATTAAGGGCATGGCCGTGGGTGGAGTGGCCACACCTGGCTGGGGCTGCAGCTTCAGCAGCTCAGGGAGTCCAGGGACAGCTGGGCTCAGCAGAGCATCAGGCAATACATCTGGGCTGCTGGAGGAATCAGGGGTCACTATGGAGGAGTTCAGCAGGGCCGCTGGTGCTGGTGGGGTGATGTAAGACAAGGGGGTTTCTTCTTCTTCTGATGCACTGAATAAAACTGGGACCTTGGACTTGCTACTGGTTCCTTGTGGGACTTCACCACTTGGGTGAGAAATACCTGGCACTGTCCATCAAGGCAAGTTCTATATCTACCCTGGCTTCTTCTTTGTGACCTCCAGCCAGGTGGCAATGCAGGGAAACTGGTCAGGTGTCCCTGACACTATACAATAAACTGCCTTTACCTTTTCTAAATCAAAAGTTCCCTCAGACAGCCAATCTACCCTAAAGGTGGGCCATTCTAGCATATAGAATTTCCTAAGTTGGCCGGGAGTCAGCTTGACTCCCCAGTCATCAGTAAAAGCCTTCTTAAAGTTGGACATCATGCACTGCAACAATGTCTTATTAGATTCCCACCCCCCCATATCAGCAGAGCCAACAGTTACGGGAAGGGTTTGCAGACAAACAACGAAGGGATTTTAGACAATCTAGCACTTCATTCAACCTGGTCACTCCCCTAGCTGGGATGTTGGGCTCCTCTTGGCTTTGGTTGTCCTGTATAAACCTCCAGCCACCCCCTGTTCAGGATTTTCCACCCTTAGCTGTATGAGGATCACCACAGAATCACAGAATCTGAACTCACTTGTGACCTGGTGCTTGGCTCTTGTAGCCCAGGACTTCCTTTCACTCACACTGTCACACACATTCAATTGACATTCCTCCTGCACCACCCTTCCCGAAACCAAAACTGAAGACTTCCATTTCCCCTGGTCCTCCAGATAGAGACTGATACTTGGAGAGTACTGGGGGCTGATCAGACCCCCCTTCCACTCAGGCCCCTGACCTTATATGAGTGGGCTGATAGCCTGACGCACTTGACTGCTTACCAGTCATATGGGCAGTGCTCCCAGGGATCTGGTTCCTGAAGCTGCCCCAGACCCCTCAGTGCTCCAGCAGTGATCAGTGCCCTGGCTGGGGAGGTTGAGATTCCGAAAGACAGGGAAGTCCTCATGCTGACACTGGATTCTGACAGGTCTCAGGTCTGGGCAACGTTGCTGCTGTGGATGAGGGAGGTGATAATATCACCTCGATCCTAGACGAACTCCCAGAAATGCTGCACAAACACCAAAAGAACTGGGACTGAGGCTCTGGAGCTTCAGGAAGCAAGATTTTATTTGTCCATGTGCATGGGGCCCAACTGAGTCACCTGGAAAATCTGAGCCCTGAGCAAAAGGTTACAAAAGGTTTTATACTTGGGATGATGCATTAAAGATAAGGTGTGAACTGGTGGTGGTGGAAGAAAATGAATGGCTGATTTAAATTGGGAAAGGTGGGAAGCTGGGTATACAGAAGCAGATGATGGTGAGAGGAGGAGTTTCTTCACAGGAATTTGTCTTACTTTGCCTACCTGCAATTTTACCTGTTCTCAATAAGCGTCCTGTTTACATGTAGTTCTGACTGCTCAGAGGAATTTGGGGAATTTTTAAAGAGGAGGTAGTTTAAATTTGCAAGGATGGGTGAGGGGCCTGCCTGTTGCAAGAAGAAATAGCTTGGGGAAAAAGGGGCTGTCTGCTACATAAGGTCATGGGCCAAATAACCTCTAGATATGTAAACACGTGCCTTGAATTAATTGAAGGATCTCCCAAGAGATGTAAAGGAGACATTCATAAGGTACGTAACCTTTGTTTCTATGGAGATAAAAAAATACCATTGTTTTTATTTCTGCTTTGCTGTATAAATTACATGAGATTTTATCCTAAACGTAGTCTCTCTCTCATCTATTTCTAATTACATTCAATAAAAATCATTTTTCTCATCTAATGTATTTATACAGAGGGGATCTTTTGATTGACAGCATATTTTATTTTTAATAGTTAATATTTATTTATTCCAACACCAGGAATTAAAAGGATTTGCAAAACTGTAAAACAATGAATTTTTCTCATTAAGTTTTATTGTTTTTGAAGACAGTGTTATTTTTCATTAAAAAATCTGTATTATTACATAATAGGTTTGTTATTGCTATTTTAAAATGAACTAATAAATGTTTTTATAGCTTCCTCAGTCTTAATTATAGAATATTAAATATTGATAAATATAATACATATAGTAAAAGCTGTTTGGGATTCTCAGTTTTTAATTGGGTAAAAGTTTTCTTGAGACTAAAAAGTTTGAGAACTAGCTGTTAAGGTTGTCTCTTAATCATGTCAAAATATCTTAAACAGTTCACCTTCTTTCATACAACATTTGGTGTTGAGAAGAAATGGATTACTCATGGTACATTTTTAAAATTCCAGAATAGATTTTCCTTTATATCCAAGGTAGTAACATCTGAGTAGTATTTGGTATTATCCCTAAACTAATCACTGTCAAAGAGGAGTGCTTATTTTGTTCTTTGGTGATTTATATGGCTTTCCTTGACCATATAGCACTTGTATTTCTAAGCCATTTGGCCACAAAAATATTGCAGAAAATAGAAAAACCTATAAGAAGAAAGATGGAATGGCAGTTTGCACTGTGAAAACAAGTCATTTTAAAGATTTTTTCTATTTTTTGTTTCACTTAAATCATTTTTTTCAGACAAAACCGTGTTGATAAATGTGGATTTAATTTATTCATTTTAACAATTGTAATGCATTCTATTATATGCTATGAGCCAATTTATTTTTTTCTTTACTCTAATGATGGGTATGTGTTGATTCTATCCTTAACTATTACAACTAATATTGCAGCCATTAGTTGCACTAATAGCAACATTATATTTATGAAACTTTGTATGCTAACCTATGGAAGAGGTACCCTGGATTATATAAATAGAAATAAAATTTTGGGGTATTTGGTAAGCACACTTTCAAATTATGAGACAACAAATCTAATGCTATTAACACATATTAAGATAAGCTTAGACATCTGAGAAGTGAGATGGCACAGTTTCCATACAAAATCACCCTCACATCTGAAATCCTCTGCAAGTCAAGGGTTCCTGAACCACCATCAGTTTCAAAAGTTCACTACACAGACACAAAGAACTCACTAAAAATGGTTATACTCAGGGTTACAAATTATTACAGGGAAAAGATACAGATTAAGATCATTCAAAGAAAAACACATGTAGGACAGAGTTCAGGAGGGTTCCATATGCAACATTTCAGTGTCTTCTCCCCATAGAGTTCAGACATGCTACTCTCAACAGCAGGCAGGGGTATTTCCAACTAGGGAAGCTTACCCAAGTTTTGGTGTTCAGAGTTTTTATTAGAAGTTCACCACATAGATATGATTACTTGGTTGCACACATGATTAATCAACCCTTCAGACCAACTGACACTGCATAACCCTAAGTCCCACCCCAAATTACCTGGTTAATTTATTTGTGACCAGCCCACACCTAAGACTGTCAGGTGTGGCCAACCCTCCTTTATGATCTGATGTGGCCAATCCCATTTAACAAAGACACTCCTATCAAGTAGGGTATAGATCATCTCCCAGAAGTCAAGGGCATAGCCCAGACCCCTCTTTGAGCAAGGCCAAATTCTTTACTACAACACATGTATTTTAATGCTTTAGAGTGAACAAGCAAAATAAAAGTTGAAATCCAACTCTAGGTAGCATATAATAGACTAGAAAGGGCAGAGTTACCATTGGTCACAAATAGAAAAATCAGGGTAAATTACAAACTGCATTTCTAAAGGATTCAGAGAACTATGTCAGCATTAAGGATTAAATTGAATAGAATTTAAGAGGGAACAATACTGTTTAATGCTAAGTAGGCAATCATATGCTTGCCTGTTTCATTTCACTTTCCTCACAGAGATATTTGCTGAACTGGACATGGGCTGAAAATTGACTACAAGCAAGCAAGGATCTTGAATGTAGAAATAGAAACCATCAAAGGTTTTGGCAGTTGTACCTGGCTTGAATGACAAAATAGGAGATATGAGAGATTTCAAATAAACAGCTAGTCTTCCACCCAAAAAATATTTTTGATTAATGCTGAGGCTGTATGCTAGCTTATGAAAGGTTTAGTAAAATTTTTTGCAGTCTCATAAAGATAAGACAAAAATTTGCCAGCAGAAAAAAGACTTGAAAATCAGAGACAAGTGATTAAACTTCTAGAGGGAGTTTATCCATAATTAATTTTCACAGAATAACTCTTACTAGTTATTGGTACTGGTAGAGGTAGAAAATTCAGGCTTGGAAGAAGGCTGGTGATGAGTGAGTGAGAAGCCAGTAGAGATTTTGATGTTGGTGTGGGGATACAAAAACAAGTTAAAGATTTGAAAAGATGCAAATACAGAACCTCTGTTGTTTAACATGGCCAGCTAAAGAAATAAGATTAAAATTTAAAGGGGCAGAATAAAATTTCCTATGACCTTCAGGATTTGAGAAAAGAAATAACTACTGTACTATAAAATGAAAGACCTTGAAGTCCAAATCTCATATAAGTTGATACAAAAATAGACTTGAGTTTCATCAAAAATTCAATAGCTCAAATCTTGCTCAGATTAAGGTAATCAGTCTTTTTATTATCTATTTGACAAAGAAAAGGGGAAGCACTCTGTGGTGAAATATAACAGAATCCAGAGCATCTACAGTCAGTTTATAAACAATGTCCAGCATGTACTTAAAACTAACAGGACAAACAAAGATAATATGACAGATCATCACAATTTTAAAAGACTGTTGAAGCAGACACATATCCAGCTATTATTGTAATGGACATAAATTTTAAATAAGTATGATTTAAGTGTTGAATAAAATAATGGATAAAAGTATGATTTAAATGTTGAATAAAATAATGGATAATTTCACCAAATATTGGGGTATATAATTACAAAAGTAAATAGATAATGTGGAAATGAAAAATAAATGCCATGAATTAAAAACTAAATATTTGAGTAGATTATAATCAAAATTGTGTAGTGATTTAGAAAACAGATCAACAGAAAAATAACCAAAATGAATTGGAAAGTCAAAAGAATGAAAAAATAAGTATGTAAGTGATATATGGGCTACACTCAAACATCTAATATATATGCAATTGGACTCTGAGAAGAAAAGAATGGGAAGTTTGGACAGAAGCAATGCCCAAAGAGAAAAGAGCTTAGAATATTTCAAAGCTGAATGAAGTCATCAATCCTCAAATTCAGGTGGAGGTGCACACCCCACCAGAAAAATGCACAGAAAATCAAACCTGAATACATGTTAGTAAAAGTAATGGAAACCAAAGTGAAAGACAAAAATCATAAAAGCAGTCAGAGGAAATAGATAAAATATTTTCAAAAAGCAATGGAAGATTACCTGTTAGAAATGATAGAAGCTGGAAGACAATGGAATAACATCATCAAAGTGCTGAAAGCAAATAATGTCAAGCTAGATTACTATACTCAGTGAAAATACACTTTTAAATGAAGACAAATCAAGACATATCAGAAGAAAACAAAATTGAGAATTCTTCCACTGGCTGGTGTGCTTAAAAATGAATGTTTCAGTCAATAAGAAATGAACTCATCTGGGAACATAAAAATTTCACAAGAAATGAAGAAATAATCATGTGTATATAAGGAAAATAATTTTAAAATGATATATTACAAAGTTTAAAATATGTGTAGAACTAAAATGTGTGAAAACTATTCTTCAGAAGGCAGGTGGGAATATTATTTTCTAAGATTTAGTACAATTGCAGAAGTGGTAAAGGTAATCATTTGTATTAGATTGTAAAAATGAATTATGTTGAAATATCTAGTGTATACATGTGTAAAATAATACAAGATATAAAAGAAGCAAACACAGTGTAAAATAGTCAAAAATAAGAATAATAGATTCTATCCTGCTGTTTTGTTCTCTGGGTATATCCTTATAGCAATGCTACACTGGCTTAACAACTAGAGGTTTTCTCTAGATAATTATACTAGGTAGACTAATTTTTCTGGATAGAATTACACCCTTCCAAAAGAAATGTTGAAGTTCTAATTCCCAGTACCCCAAAATGAAAACTTACTTGTAAATAGGGTCTTTGAAAATGTCATTACTTAAAGAGGTCAAACCTCATTAGAGTGGGCCCTTAATTCAATATGAGTGGTGTCTTGATAAGAAGAAATAACTGCTGTGTGACAACTGAGGAGATGACAACATTGATTGCTGGTAAGGCATCAGCAGAAAGCAGGAAAGAGGCATGAAACAGAGCTTTTTACACTAAAAGAAGCATAGTCCTGCCAACACCTTGTTTTGGACTTCTAGCCTCCAGAACTGTGAGAACATAAATTTCTCTTGTTTTATGCCACCTAATTTGTGGTACTTGATTACAGCAGCCTAGGAGACTAAGACAGTATTTTAAATATTTTAAAAGAAATATTCTTTTATATACATATATCATTTTACATAGCTTATATTGATTCTCTATTACAATAGGTAATAAGTTTGGTGCTCTTAGACTTCCTGCCAACTGTTCTCTTTCAACACCCAAATTTTCGACAGTTATATCATCAATTTATATGATCGAGTGTTAAACATATTATCTTTCTAAAACCTGATTCTCTATATTGTACTTAACTAGATTTTTTTCTAAGCCAGATTTTTATCACATATTTTTCAATCCTCAGGTTTTGGTTTCTCATTTTATTCAATTGAATGTTTGTGTTATGTTTTTAAAAAGCACCCAGGTCATGAATACTCTGACTTCTACATGCAGAAGGATATTATATACCTTAAACTCCAAAATAACATGAATGGATAAAATATTTGTGTTGTAAACCTTGTTGCCTATAATTTTATAATGTTTACATAGCAATCATAATAGTTCTTCTTTTGTATAATTTTAATGTTTTTCTAAATTTGGAATATTATTCTTCTCTAGAAGTTTTATAACCACATATTGATAACTCTAGAAGTTGGTAGAAACTAATTTCTATAAGGATAACTAACATTTTGCTTCTAAAAAATCTTTCCTTTTTGGCATAACCATGGTATAGATTTTGAATAAATCCACTCTGAAAAGTTTGGATAGGTGTATAAAAAATGTAAAGAATTACTTAAAGTGATTTCCTTAACTTTTAAATAAATGTAAACGTTATTATTGATGATCTAAATTTCAAGGAATGGTTCATTAGTAAGTAATTTAAAATCTTCTCAGAAACAATTGCAATATATTAGGCTTGATTTTTCTGTAGGTAAGTTGCTTATTAAGACAATATAAACTGACATTTTATAGCATTATTTAATAAAATACTGGGCCAGGAGAATCAATATTACCTAATGTAGCGAACAGTTTATGTGATTACCAATAAAATGATATTACCCTTAATCTATTAAACAGGTATGAAATTTTAACTATTTGCCAATTAGCTATTTTTAAATTTTCAGTGGATGCACATTTAATGTGGTAATATATGAGGCATCATTTTGGAATTTTAAATTATAGAATAAACATTACTTAAATTTAAGATATATTCTTAAGAGTATTTGCAAGAAAACATTTTTTTTAATATATTTAAAAGAATGAAGAAGAGATCCAATATCAATGCTGAAGCTTTTTTTTAATGCTAATTCTCTGGTGTTAGTAAGGGTACTTTTCAGTATGTTCAGGATCATTTAAGATGGCCTAAAATATATAAGCAAGGAATCAAATCAAGAAGACATTCAATTTAAATTTTTAATGAACCATTTAACATTTTAATTTATATTTATAGGTAGCACATTGACTTGGTTCAGAAATTAGATCAGTATGCAAAGCTGTACATTGAAAAGCCTTGATCACACCCCTTTTCCTCTTTAACTCATTTTCTCCCCTTTCAGCCCTCCATAAATGTAAACAATTATATTATTCCTTGGGTATCTTTACAGTATTTCATTAGGCAAGTATGAATATTTGTCCTTATTTTCCCTTTTCTCAAAATAAAGAACACAACCAAATTTAGTCCTCAACCATGCTTTTTCATGTGAAACTCTCAATACAATTTATTCATTAAAAACTTTTTTTTCTCCTTTTTTGCTGCTGTATCTTTTTTCCTTTGGTTTTTTTTCTTTTTTTCTTTTGGTTGCTGTGTCTTTTCCTTTGTGTGAATACTGCATAGCATTGTAAACCCAAAGTGCCTAAATAGGCATTTTAATTGTTTTTGGTCTTTGCTATTACAAACAATATTATCATAAATATACATATCCTCCATTTGTCTGAGTTCCTAGAGGAAATTTCCCCAAAGAAATTGTGCAAAGTCCAAGGGTAGATGTGTTAATCATGTTTATAGATATGGCCAGATTATCATATTTAAAGGTTTCATCAATTTGCACTCCAACCTGCAACACACTAGAGATCAGATTTTCCAGTAGCTACTGCACCTGAATGTTTGCAAACTCTTGGATTTTTGCCAGTCTAAGAGCTGAAAAATATCTCAGTGCAGTTTATAGTACATTTTTGCTTTTATGAATGAAGTTAAAAATCTCGTAATTTTATGCAATAATTGGTGATTATTTGTTAATAGTTTCTTTCTTTTCACCCTTTCACATTGCTTATGGGTATATTTCCTCCTTAAATTTTAGGGAATCTTTATATATATAAGAGTATTTTATCCACTGCATTTGATGCAAGTTGCAAGCATCATTAGTATTTTGATTTTATGTATTATTTAAACATTGAGAAATGTAAAATCTAGTTACATGGTTATCATTTCAATATTGATTTTGAAGGTTTTTTGATAAATAGAAAGTCTTCAAGATTAAAAGTCAAGATTCACTTCAAGGTTAAAATTAAAAATCTTTCACTTCAAGATTAAATTATTTCAATAGTAAAAACAATTTACTCATTTTTTCTACTTTTTATGTTTATTACATTTATTAAATGGGTCACTCAAAATTCATAATTTCTCCTGATATATGAGTGAACAATGGATCCACATCATCCTTTTTTTTTCCAGATGACTAGCTGGTTATCCAAATATTATTAATTAAAACAGACATCTTTGCCTTATTAATTAAAAGGTCACCTTTTTTTGGCTCCACCCACTCCAAACACCAGGGCAGTGCCTGGGATCTCTGCTATCTCTGGGGTACAGACTCAACCTTTCCAGAACAATGGGGTGGCAGCCAGGCTCCCCCCAGTCCCTGTTTTATGAGCTCCACCATCTCCAAGACCTGGGACACCACAACTCTCCAGAACATCAAGGCAGATGGCCTGCCCACTGTCTTCAGGGCATAAGTCACCCTCTCCAACTGCATGGTGTTTTGATTATTGTCACTTCATCATAAGTTTTAAATTTGGGAAATGTGAGTCCCGCAACTTCATTCTTATTTTTCAAGATAGGTTTAGCTATTCATGGCCTCTTACACATCATTATAAATTTGATGAATCGTTTTTCAATTTCTATAAATTTTGATTGAGATTGCATTGTCTATAAATTGCTTTGAGTAGGATTGGCAACTTAACAATATTTTGTCTTCCAATTCATGAATGTCCTTACATTTATTCAGGTTTTCTTTGATTCCTTTTAGCAATGTTTTATAACTTTCTGTGTATAAGTCCTTTACATGCTTGGTAAGATTTATTCATAGATATTTGATTGTTTAAGTTGCTACTGTGAGTGGATTTTTTTTCTTTATTTCTTCCTCATATTGTTCATAGCTTGTTTCTAGAAATACTACTGAATTTGGGGGTGTTTATCTTATACTCTACCACTTTGCTGAATTCATTAATTAACTCTAGAAAATTCATTGTGGATTTTTAGGATTTCCTGTATAGTATCATGTCATCTGCAAATAAGGAAAGTTTTACTTCTTCCTTTCCAATTTGGATGCCTTTTATTTCTTTTTCTTGCCCAATTGCTCTGGCAGAACCTCCAAGTAAAATGCTAAATAATAGTGGTAAGAATAAGCATCCTTGTCTTGTTCCATCTTAATGGGAATGTTTTCAGTCTTTCACCATTAAGTTGAATCTTAGCTATAGACTTTTCATATATGCACCTTATCACATTGAGGAAGTTCTGTTCTCTCCCTGGAGTTCTAGGGGCTTTCATTAAGAATGGGTGCTGGTTATTGCCAAAAAGCCTTTTCTGCATCAGTTGAGATGAACATATGTTTTTCCCTTCATTGTGTTATTGCAGTGTATTACATGAATTGATTTTCATATGCTGAACCAACCTTGCATACCAGGAATAAACCCCACTTCATCATGTTGTATAATTCTTTTAGTATGCTGTTTGAGTTCCATTCACTAGTATTTTGTTGAGAATATTTGTGTCTGTATTCATAAGAGATATTAGCCTGTAGTTTTCTTTCCTTGTGGGAACTTTATCTTACTGTGTTAAAAGAATGATGCTGGCCTCATAGAATGAATTAGGAGTGTTCTTTCCTCTTCAATTGCTAGGAAGCATTTTAGCAGAATTAGAGTTAAGTTTATTTTAAATGTTTAGTAGAATTCTTGTGGAAAGTCATTTGGTCCTGTGCTTTTCTTTTCTGGTAGGTTTTTGGTAGCCAGTTCAATCTCTTTTCTAGTAATTTGTTTGTTGAGATTTTCTATTTCTGCTTGAGTCAATGTGTATAGTTTGCATGTTTCTAAGAATTTGCCCATTTCATCTAGTTTATTAGCATATGGTTTTTCATAGTAGCCTGTAAAACTTAGAACAAATTATCTGCTGCCAAAGTTAAAAGGAGACATAGTTATAGGATACATGTTTCCATTGCCACCAGGAGAAATTGAAAGGTAAATAAGGATCACTGGATGCAAACAGTTCAGAAAATCTGCAGGAGAAACTCCATTGGATTTCAAAGTCTGAGAGTCATTCATCCTAGAGGCCTCGGAGAAGGTGGAGCACATGAACCATGGATTGGGGGGAGACTGACTGCCATCCCATTGTTCTGGAGGGGTTCACAGTGTGTTCTAGAGTTGACAGAGACCCCAGGTACAGCCCCAATGCTTAGAGAGGGTGGAGCCAGGAAAAGAGTGGTCTCCTTAATTTCTCCTAAGGTTGTAAACCCCACACCAGCATTGTCCTCTAAGGTAGCAAACTACACACCAGCATTTGGCCATTGGAAAGGATGACACTGCTGCTTCCTAAAGCCCCAAGGATAAATGACTCTCAGACTTTGAAATTCAATGGAGTTTGCTCTGCAATTTTCAGAAACTACATGGGTCCAGTGAACTCAGTGTTCCTTCAAGTTTCTCTCTATGGAAATGTATCCTATGACTGTCTGTTGTTTATATATTGGCAGATCATTTGCAACTTCATTGCAAAGTATATGTAAAAGCTAATCAAGACCAAAGCATATTTCTAAGTGAATGCCCCTTTGGTGATCAAGGGGGAACACTAAGAAATCACCAGTGAAACAGGAAGTCCTGAAACACTAGTGTGAGAATTCTTGTTCACCACATTTTTTTTCTTCATGATTGAAAAATGCAGCTCAGTACATAGAATTTTAATAACCTATGTAATATCCCAAACTGTTTCTTATAACATGCAAAGTATTCTTAACAAAAATCTTAACTGTACAAGAATATAGTGACATTTGGCTTCTTTGTATGGCCAAAAATCTTTCACTAGTTGGCCAGGTGAAAACTGATTAGAGCACCATCCAGTTATTAGTTTTGTAAAATCTGGCATCTGTGACCATAAATATATAAAACTCTGCTTGCTGCAAGCAATTGGTTTGGGTAGGTCCAGTTTGCCCCATTGGACACAGAAGAGCCATCGATATTTTTCAGACTCCATATAAATTTAATGACTGTCAGCAAGTTCCAGAATGAGAGAAGCCTCAAATGGAGAACTCTGGGCCACCTTTCTGGGCTTGCATTTGCAGTTGCCTAAATCAGAATCCTATGAAGGGATTCATCCAGGGGAGGGATGGGGGATCCCCAGAGACAGAATACATCCCTTCTCACCACAGTCTCCACTCCCATATTGACTTCTTTTCAGTTTCTTGATCTCCAGTTCTTCACTCATATTGAGAAGATATGGGTGCCAAACATTACTGCAGTAAAGTGAAAAACAGAAAACCCTCAAGGCATAAGAAGAGCAGCAGGATTACAACTATTGTGTTGAAAAATCATTGCATTCAGTCCATTCCCCTCAGACACAGGAATTAAAATGAAATCCACAGAGAATCAGAGAATGGACTGAAAGCAGAGCTATGTACATAGTGAAGAACACAAAAAATCTCTGATTCTTTTCTCCCACGTAATTGTTTATGCAGGGGCAGTGATGATCCATTTTCTGAATGCATCTTTGCCAGACACTGCATTTGTGGCTTGGGCTTGATGTAGCAGCACCTTAGGTACTTGTAGATCACTTTGCTGGGTTTCAGGGTTTCAGCTGCAGACTCTCCGTGCATTCATTTGTAGCATTTCTTTTGGGTACTGCCCCAGGGTTGGTGAACATCATTCTGAGGTGAGAAGACAAGGCAAGGACTGCTAGGCAGTTAAAAATAACTCCATTGATCATAGAGTACCAAAGTCTCTGGAAGGCAGCGACATGATGGACATCACTGTGAAATCTGCAGAGGTGACCAGCAACCATGACTTCACAGTGTAGATCATACTGCAAGCATCAGGGATTAACCAGATTCTGTGAGCTGAGTCAGCCTCAGAGGAAGAGAAGGATGAGGAAGAGTCATAGTTGTCCTTCTCAGTTGGGGGGAGGAGCTGGTCCACATCTGGAGCCTGTGGAACAGGCTGATGGCTGCATGATCATGTCTGAGGCCCAGGCGGGCTTACCCCATGCAGCACAGCAACTGAAGTGGCTGAGGTGATCTATGCAACTGAGGCAGGGGTGCATCATGTGGCCAACCTGAGTGGATGCTGCTCAGTTTGATCTCCCTATGCAGGTCAAGAGAGCAGATGCCAGAACCCAGATCCCTTCCCCTCTTTTTTTGAAACAAAGTCTGGGTAGATACGAAACTCTTGGTTGGCAGTTTTCTTTTTGCACTTTATTTTAATTGGCTACCTTCTTGCCTCCATCATTTCTGATGAGAAATCAGCACTCAATCTAACTGGGACTCCTTTGTATATAACACATTGCTTTTCTCTCAACCCTTTCAGAACTCTCTCCTTGTATTTTGCATTCAATAGGGTGATTAATATGTAACAGGGTGTATTTTTCTTCATGTTTACCCTGTTTTTTATTCTCTGGGCTTTTTGTATGTGCATATTTACATCTTTTTCTGAGTTTGAGAAGTCATTTGTCATTATTTCTTTGAATATACCTTCCACCCCATTTTCTCTTCTCCTTTTGAGACTCACATAATGTATATATTGATACTCTCAGAGGTGTCTTAGGATATTTTCACTTTTTATCACTCATATTCTTTCTGCTCCCCAGCCTGACTTATTTCAGGTGTCTTATCTTCGAGTTCACTTATTCTTCTACAAATTCCAATCTGCTCTTTAAACCCTCTGGGGCATTTTTCATTTCAGTTGTTGTGGTCTTCAACTCCAGTAGCTCTGTTTGATTCCTTTTAAAAATTTCTATCTCTTTACTTAGGATCTCATAGTCCTGATTCATGGTCTTCCTGATATCCTTTCTCTGTATTTTTTGTCTTCTCCTTGAGTATTTTTAAGATTTTTAAAAAGGCTTTGTTTGGTATGTCCACATTCTGGCCTTCCTCATTGATATTTTCTGGATTCTTATCTTCTTCCTTTGGCTGGACCATAATTTCCTATTTCTTTGTTTGTCTTATGCTCTTTGGTTGTACACTGCACATTTTGATATTTGAAAATGTTACCTTGTGGTTTATTCCCTGAAATATTTGTTTCTTGATGATATAACCAGTTGGCGATAAGAGATTTTCTTGAGCTCCAGCCCTCCTATCAGGGAGTTCTGCCCAAGGCAAATGTAGTATTCAGAGTTCTCCCAGTTTTTTTCTGGGTCAGTGTCTTGCCCTGGTGTTCTAGTTTGCTAGCTGCTGGAATCCGACACACCAGAGATAGATTGGCTTTTAATAAAAGGGGATTTCTTTCATTAAAAACATGTAGTTCTTCAGAGGAAAGGCAGCTAACTTTCAACTGAGGTTCTTTCTTAATGGGAAGGCACATGGTGATCTCTTTTGGCCTTCTCTCTGGGCCTCTGGGTTCCAACAACTTTCCCCGGGGTGATTCCTTTCTGTATCTTCAAAGCCTGGGCTGAGCTGTGAGTGCTGAGATGAGGTATGCTGAGCTGCCTGGGCTGTGCTACGTTGACCACTCTCATTTAAGCTGCCAGCCAATTAGATCAAACAACATTCATTGCAGCAGGCATACCTTCTAGCTGACAGCAGATATAATCAGCAACAGATGAGGTTCACATGCCATTGGCTCATGTCCACAGCAATAGAACTAGACACCTTCACCTGGCCAAGTTGACACCTGACCCTAATTACCACACCTGGGCTTTTGCATATTAATTGTTCTATAGTTCCCTTACTTATAGGATTTTGGTTGACCCCTCTGTTTCCCAGGAGACAGATTTCCTTTGAACTGGTGTTTGATGCTGGTAAGCTTTTGCTTCAGACTGTCCACCTCTATAGTTACTTATATTCCTTTCCTTGTATCAAGCTGCTTTTGCTTGGGAAAGGGGGTGGGCAAAATTCTGGGAGGAGGGACATGCTAAAGAGAACTTTCCCGAGTCAGCTTTCCCAGCCAAAGCAAGTGGAATGGGCAAAGACTGGCTCCAAAGCACCCTGAAGAAGGAAAAGGAGGGCTGTCAAGTGTTTCTCCCATGGCTTCTCAAGGACGAGATTTCTTGGCCTGCCTAACAAATGCAGCCCTTCAACTAACTGTCCCCTGCAGCCCTGCATAAGCACAGTCTTTATCTTCACTGCTACAGCCTTTACCTAGGGCAGATTGAAACAGAGCCATGATCAATATATGACCAGGCCCATGCTTTGTCCTATGGAAGAAGATTTTTATATCTTTTACTGTCACTAACAAGCTAACCAAGAGCTAGTATCCATGGACACCTGCCTTAGAGTAGGGGACAGACCCTACATGGAGAAAGGAATTTACTGTTCTTTAGCATAATTTATCAGCCTCTTACTTTTGCTCTTCCCTGTATGTTGTATAGTTTCTTCTAGCCTCTAAACTTAAAAAAATAGTTGTTTCCAATAGTTCCTGGTGTTTTAATAGTTGTTCTGGTGGAAGGATGATCCTGGTGCTCCCTACTCTACCATCTTCCCACAATCCTCTGAGTTAAAAGAGAAAAACAAAGCACAATGAAATGGAGGTTTAATAAAGTTAAGGATTTTTATTTTCAGAACTGAATTATATTTTAAGATTGTCTCTTTTTTTGTTTTTGTGGAGTTACACATACTTTCCAATTTTAAATGATATGTACAGTAAAAGTTATATAGATATGAGTTAACGTGTTTGAGCATGTGTGCATAAAAGTATATCTAATTTATTGCAATGGCAAATTAAAATGTTAGCAACCTTAAACCTGAGACTAAGTTTATTTTCTAATTTATAAAACTCCAAATCCTGAGTATTATTTTCCACACTACAGATGCGTAAAATTCATTCACTTAACATCAGCCTTGGATTATTATGAAACCTATTTTTCTTTCTCTTTACAAAAACACTATGTAAACATCTGACTTAGATTAATTAAATTTGTTATATAATTTCAGGTATGATATTTACCTAATAAGTCTAGAAATCATCCAAAAACCTACAAATATGAATTGATCATCTTTTAGTAACCTTCAGAGATTTTAAATTCTTAAATCATAAGCATAAAATATTTATTGCTAAGGAATTATTGCTAAAAATAAAATAATTTTTGCTAAGGAATGACATATCAGATATTTAACTCCCTTAAATTTTCTTAACCAAAATGTTAGATGAATATATCCTACAATTTATAGATGTTACTTTGTAGCAGGCAGGCCTTCCCCTCTTTCTGGTTTAGCTGTGCCCTCTGTGGAAAATCCCCAAACCCCTCTCCTTGCAGGAAAGCCAGATAGGGCACATTTCTTGGGATAGAAGGACCCTCCCCTAGCCTTCAGGAACTGGTGAAGATGCACGTGGGCAAGAGAAGACATTCCTGGGGTGCGGGCCATTCAAAGGTTCAACTCTGGGCCATTCTCAACTTAAATCAGCCAATTGTTTACCTTGTCTTTAACATGTCAAAGAGTCTATAAAAGCTAAGGTTGCCTTTTGTTTGGGGCTCAGACTTTCAGAGGCTACTCGGCTGAGCCCTATGGCCATAGCAAATAAAACCTGCTTCCCAAAACTACAGATCCTTAGTCTCAGACTGTTCTAACTTTGCAAAACATTCCTGGAGGCCTGTGGCCTTGTTACTGCTTTTCGAGCTACAACTACATTTATCCACTTTGCTGAGAGGCCATCATTCCTATATTCTTAGCTATAGTCAGTAAAATCAAATCATATTTTGATCTTTTTTTGCATTTTTATAGATCAATTCAGAAAACATTCACAGCTAAAAATATAAACATGGGCACCCCTGCTTTGGATGGATTAAATATATATGTGTTTATGTGTGTGTGTGTGTGTATACAATAATTTTAGGATAATTTTCTAAACTTAACTTTTGAGTAGCATTTGAAGAGTACTTTTTATATTCCAAATCTGATTATAATAAATTAGTAAATATTTATTGAGAATCAGCCATGTGATTAACTTTTCCCTTCTGTTTCAATTACATTGACCTGTTTTCTTGTTTCTGTTTCAGCAACTGATTAAATCTTACTGCTTAAGAGCAATCAACCTCATTCTATTGTAACATTTACTTACTCATGCAATAAAATCCAGTGCTTTTGTTTGTTAAGTTGTCTCCAATCTAGTTAAGTGCTATAGGCACTGTGGAATAATATGTTTCTTAAAAAGCACAGTTCTGCTTTACTCTGAATTAAGGAAACTTAAAATGTACAGAGTTCTTACTCAGAAAGATGGAAATGTTTTGGTAATGGGTGGTGGTGATGGTAGCCCAGCATTGTGAACATAATTAACAGAACTGAAGCATATATCTGAATGTGTTTAAAAGGAGAAATAGAATACAATTTTTTTTAATTACATGGAACTACACCACACGAACAGTGAACCCTAAGCTAACTACAGATGATACTTAACAGTACAATTATAAAAATGTGCTTTTATCAGTGTAACAAATGTATCCCATTAGGGCAGGGTGTTAATAAGAGTGAAATATAGGACTGCATTTTATGCCTGATTGCTCTGCAAATCCACAACTTCTCTAGTAAAAAAATAATAACAATGGGGGAAATGTTTTAAAAAATAAGAATCTTTCTGCCAATCTGAAAATTATGTGAAAATTTTTTTTTGTAGAATCATTTAAACATGTACTTTTAATTTCAAGGGTATGAATCCAATCCCTATGTAAGAATTGATGAATAATATGCAATTTGGAATAGATGTAAGTTTGAACATAAGAAGTAAAAATGTCACAACCACATAAGGCAAAATGGAAGCAAGCAAGTAGATTAATGGCTGTTTTCACTGAAGCCTTTGATTAATGTTTCTGAAACAAAGTTCATTATAACGTAGATCACTGCTCTAGCAACAGCAACATAAATAAGTGTTTCAATCCTAAGTGTAAATGCTGTGTCTATATTTTATAAAGCATAATGTGTGCATGAATAGTTGCTTTGAAGATGATTATGACATGAGAACCTTGCATGCTTATATTTTTTTTTTAGGAAAAAGTAAATAAACCACTGACTTGTTACATAATTATTCTAATCCAAGGTAATCGGAGTTGAAGTAGGTCATTCATAAGGAGCAGCAAACTTTTAAGAGACCTGCAGAGTAGATTTTCTCAAAAGTAATAATAGTCACCATCCCAGGAGATATAATTTCTTAGGATTTTTTAATGTAATGCATGCACAATGTGAGCAATTAGTAATAAGCTACATTCTTGCCCTTCTCTGCCTGGCAAAACTATAGGATGTTAAATTGCATTCTTTGCAGACTCTAGTTAATGATGGCAGGTGAAAAACATGCAAATTTGCTAAAAGTTTCAATTTAAATTCATGACAACTCAGATGGTCTTTAGTGATACTTAACATTTTGACTATATTTTTTCTATCCCATTTATTCTCCCGTTTTCCTAAAAATCAACTTCACATCTCTACTCCTTCCAGATCCCCATTCCTTCTCATGTCTTACTCACCCTTATCTGAAGAGATTTTTTAGTTTTTAATTCTTTTTTATTTCACCAGTGTAACAAAAGCCATCAAAAGAGAACTATCTTTTATCAGTTTGGAAAATATACTGGCTTCTGTTACCAGAGACCTCCCCAAACTCTGGCTTGAACAATTCTATATTTTTTTCTCTACTTTACTTTTGAACTCACATAAAATAAGTGAAGAGGATACAGTCCAGGAATCCATAGCAAGTCCCTGTAATTACAGAATCACCCTCTTTTTACTTTTCTGGTCTCCTATTCAAAATGAGTGACTTCAATCCTCAAGTTTGACTCACAGGCACCAAATGATTACTGTAGCTCCAACAATGGCTTCTGAATACCAGGTAGAATAAGGAAAGACAAAGGGAAGAGTACATATCTTCACCTGTATCAATTCCCTTTAAAGGTATCTGATAGGAGCCCTAACTCAGTTCTACTTCCTCCTGAGATCCTGGGCACACACAATTCCTAATAGCAGAGGCTTTCTGTGGCTAAGATGGGAGAATGGGAAGCAATCTCTGCCATGACCAGCGTGGCTCAGCTTCAGGACTGAAAGGAGGAGACTGAGAATTGAGAAAGAAATACAAGAGACAAAGATATAGTTAAAGCTGGGACCAGGTGGGACTCTGAGCTTGGATGGAGACTCTAAGACCTCAAGAGGTTTGGCACTGTTTATTTTATAGGGCTGCATGTAAAGAAAGTCAAAAATGTAACTCAAGAATGGGGAAGGAAGAAGCAGTAGCTGAACCATCTGCTTCCTTGCAGCAGGATGAGTCAAAAGTTATAAATGTTTCCCAAGGCGTCCTTCAGCCCCAGACTCAAGCAGCTTTGCAACACTTTAGTCTTTTCAGGACATCAGGTGCCTATTCTCACAGAGACAGCTTTGTTTTATCTCTGCAGCAAGCATGTGACCTCTGTCTCATCTGTTTCATTCCCGCCTGACAAATCTCATTAAGTCACCCATTCCTTAAAATCTCAATTCAAAATCCAGTTCTCTGAGTGATGCATAGTTCCCTCCATCTGCTCTAGATGTTATTTTTCTGAGGAGAAGGAACATATAAACTACCGGAAAATATATCTGAACCCTTCACAACCAAAACACAATAATAGAGAAGGAGAGCAAAATCAGTTTCTCTCCCTTTCTCTCTCTCTCTCTCTCTCTCTCTCTCTCTCTCTCTCTCTTTCTCTCTCTCTCTCACACACACACACACACACAGAGTCATGTAAACACACACATATACAAAAAATTTTCTCATTCAGAGAAGTGGGAAGCAGAAACACATACCAGGCACTGGCTCAGAACAATTATCAGCACCTTTTTATGAGGAAGATTTCTTGCCCTTGCAGTAGAATAAGGCCCTCACATACTCTTCGGTTCTGTACTGTGCATGTGTCTCTCTTGAGGCCCTTGATTTACCTCTAAATGTGTCACTTCACCATTCATTACCTTCTCTGACTCATTCTGAGGGGAGCATCTTCTATGTGGAATGCAGAGGTTTCAAAGAACACTTTACAGACTAATGCAGTTTTGAGGGCCTGGGGATTATTCTAAGGGCTGTACAGGCAGTCTGATGTTAAATATTTGGTAGTAACAATCTCTCCAAATCCTATCAGGTTCCCAGTTTCTTTGTTTCTTCCAAATCCCTTGGGTGACTAATTACAACTGAGAACTTGCATAGATATGGTTTTTATGCTTAAAGATTCTTGGGTTTTACTCATTGGCAAGTGTGTTTCATTTATCATCCCAAGCCATGAAATGGCAGTTACTCTGTGACTATATAGCTAAAAATACACTGCTTTTAATAATATCAGCATTGTAGGCTTAATCTCAATATTCTGCAGGTATTATTCATGAAAAATGCCTAAAACTGTCTGATGGATACAGCATTGTTTCCCGGTAAGGTTACATTTCTACAATCACTGCTTGAGGAGCTTCAGTTTGGGCAATAGAAGTATTTACAGTTGGCTGGTTCCCTGTGCAGGGCTCTAAATCACAAGACCCTCAGTGAACTTTGATTGCAGGGCAGAGGCAAAGGTCATCTCTCTTATGTAACAGTATTTCCTTTCATCTTTGCTTTATCCTGGGAAGCTATACCTGAATTAATCTTTTTCTTACAGGTCTGTACTGAAAATAGCAGGGAGGGTCCACCACATGGAATGTTCTTAACATTTCTTACAATTTTCTTCAGTTTTACAGTCTTAGTAAGCTTAAAGTCTACTTTCATATATACAATAGGTTATGATGTCTATTATTATTATTTCTTGATGCTAATTTTAACTTTTTCCATGCAAAATTTCTACAACTCCTCTGTTCAGTCACATTTTAGTTTGCATTGCTGCTCATACTGCATTTCTAAATTGTGTCTGTTTTGGGAACTGTGTTTAAAAAACACCAAAACAAGCAACCAGAAAAACAAATAAGCAAAGAAAAAAATATATATATAAGGTACATATTATATATCAAGACAAATGCAACAAATGTTTTATGTAGAAGAGAATGTATAACTTAAATGAATAAATTAAAAAAGAAAATTAAG
>PVIY010031946.1:0-29429 GCA_004026745.1 Myrmecophaga tridactyla
CCCCAGCCCCGCACCCCGGCACATTCCGCAGCCCCCGCCCGCGACGGCCCGCGACAACCGCCCAGCCCCACCCCAAGACCTCGGCGGCTCGCCTCACGGCAGGTGAGTCCGGGAAGGGCGCTGCGGCCCTGCGGATGGCCCACCTTGCTAAGGACCCCGCAGCGCTCCACCGGCGGCCCCGACTCCGTCTCCGGATCCTCCTCGGAGCCCGACGAGTTCCAGCTCTGGTTATCCGACATGGAGGCGCGACAGCCGAGCAGGAGACCGGCCCCCGCTCCCTGTCCTCGGGGTGAAGGGTCGGGGGATGGCGGAAGGCAGAGCGCCCGCTCCGGGGCGGGGGGGAGCAGGAGGAAGGACGAAGTCCGGCCGCCGCGCCGCCGCCGCCGCCGCGCCTGACACCGAGCGGACCGGGGAAGGAGGAGCAGCGGCGAGGGGAGCCTGCCCTTCCAGCCGTCAGCAGCCGTCGTCGTGGCCCCTGCGCTGCGCACAGCGCCGGCACCCGAGCTCAGCCTCCCCGAGGCCAATCTCAAACCAGGAAGGAGGAAGAAAGGAAGAAGGAAGGAGAAAATCCAGCTGAGACACCCGGGTCCCCTCACACCTCCGCCACCGCCGCCATCTTGCTGCCTGGCCCACTATTTACCCTTCCCTCCCCTTTGCCCCTCCCCTTCGTCCTCCCATTATCTCCCGCCCCCGCCCCGCCCCCTCCCAACGTCTGACGCGACACGCCGCGGGCGCAGGGTCCCCCTCCCGCGCCCTACCTCGGGCCCTCACGGGTGACGACGGGTAGAATAGCAAGAGACCCTGAGCAAGGAGTGGGAGGGGCAGGGCGTTGCCGCGCTGCATGCTGGGGAGTCTCCGTTCCGTCAGCCGCGCGGCTCCCTAGGAGTTGTAGTAACGGTCTTGAGGCAACCGGTGAGTGTCTGGCGCTGAGGGTGCTGTTCGCCGTAGGGACAGTCCAGCGGTGAGTGGGCTTCGTTTCACAGCTGTGCGCTCTGTTCCCTCGGCGTGTTCTACTTCTGCCGAGCGTGTTTGTGACGAACCCGCCGGGCTTGCGGGCCCGGACCTGAGATAACTCTCGCACCGATGCCCGGGCCTGCCTCCATGGCGGCGTTCCGAAAGCCGGGAGCGCGCGAAAGCGGGAGCGTGACCGGCGTTCCCGCGTCAGCCCTGCCCACGGGATTGCGACCTTTCTAGTGACAAGGGGAGTTTTCTCTCCTCCAAACTACCGTTGCAAATTTCGAAGATCTTCTGTCTTTCTCTTTAGGAGTTAGACTTCACACCTCACATTTTCCGCGTTTGAAGGCAGCATGCCCTCAGCTACTCCTCACCAGAGCAGGTACTCCGCATTGTGTTAGATATCTAGAGTTTTTGTTTCGTGGAAAGTAATTAATTTTGACGTTGTCAGGTAGTGAATGACGTTAGGAAACGGTGAGAATGTGAGACGACAGCCTGGAGTTTCCCGTGAGGTGTAAGCAAGTATCTTAAACCTGAGTCTCTGCCAGTCTCCTTCTCCCTGAAAGATTGTAAAGGTTGGAGTAGAAATTTTCTTGCGAAAGACCAGTTTCAAGACTGAAATTGAATTAGCGTAAAGCCTAGTACAAGATCTAAGAGATCTAAGAGATCTTGTCTATTCTTATGCATACTTTATAAGGATAATTTTACTGTAAAACCTTTGTTTTTGTTGCTTCAGGTCTTTCTTTTGCTACCTCTACATCTTGCCAATTTCCTGATAATTGCCTATAATTATCTCCTGATTCCAGAGTTCTTAGAAGGAATACTAACTTCCTGGGACTGGACAGATGGAATGGAATTTTGAGTCTAAGAGAAAAGGCACCGAGACCAGAAATAATTCTGGTAGCAATGGAGACTTAACTGGGGTCTGGTAGCAATGGAGACTTAACTGGGATCTTCAGGAAAGAACTGAATCATATGATGTGTCCTTTAATATCCTTTGCTCTAGATTGACACTTACAGATGTTGAATCTAATGTAACTAGTTACAAGTCCTATTCCTCTCGCGTGAAATTAAGTCATAAAGCATAACAAAAATCCATTCAGGTAAATAACCTTAAGAGATAAATTTTTTTTTCTTTTTACCAAGAGGTAAAACATTTGAAAATGTTAATTTCAACATGTTAATTAAAACATAATCCCAAGGTTGTCATTACAAAACAAAAGAAACCCAGGTAGCACTTTTTCTTCTTTATTGAATTACAAAATTACCCCTTTAGAATGTTGCATACTGTAGCATTTAGCTTTTCTTCCATACCCCCTTCCTCTCCCCCTCACCAATCACAAACATTTCAATCTACTAAATTATTTTAGCATTTGTTCCCCCTATTATTTATTTATTTTTAATCCATATGTTTTACTTGTCTGTCAATAAAGTAGATAAAAGGAGCATCAGACACAAGGTTTTCACAATCACACAGTCACATTGCAAAAGCTGTATCATTGTACAATCATCTTTAAGAAACATGGCTACTGGAACACAGCTCTACATTTTCAGGCAGTTCCCTCCAGCCTCTCTGTTACACCTTAACTTAAAAAGGTGATATCTATATAATGCGTAAGAATAACCTCCAGAATAACCTCTTGACTCTGGAATCTCTCATCCATTGACACTTTATTTTTGTCTCATTTTGCTCTTTCCCCTTTGGGTCCAGAAGATTTTCTCAATCCCTTGGTGCTGAGTCTCAGCTCATTCTAGGATTTCTGTCCCACGTTGCCAGGAAGGTCCACACCCCTGGGAGTCATGTCCCACATAGACAGGGGGAGGGTGGTGAGACTGCTTGTCATGTTGGCTGAGAGAGAGGCCACATCTGAGCAACAAAAGAAGTTTTCTGGGGGTGACTCTTAGGCCTAATTTTAAGTAGGCTTAACCTGTCCTTTGTGGGGATAAGTTTCATATGAACAAACTGCAACATTGAGGGCTCAGCCTATTGCTTTGGTTGTGCCCACTGTAGCAATTAACTTTTGCTTTGCCTTCCTATTACCTAATGTAGTTAAACTTCCTATTTCTGATTCTTTTAAGCTTTAGCTTTTAAAATGTCATTATGCTTAAGTAAATGATTGTGAATTATTGAGAAATCCACTTCATAAGGTAATGCAATTTAGAATCATGAAAGTGTAGTATGAGTTTTTGTTTTTTAAATGAACATTCTATTATATTGCATTTTATGCAATTTCTAGGTTGTGTGTGGTTGTGACTCTCAGCACTTAGGTTCACTAAGGTGCCCACTCACTCAGTAGGAAATTGCCTTATTGTATTTGGTATTAATATGAGGGAAATTGCCTTTTAAAAAGAGTTCTTACCACATTGTTCCTCTATGCTTTTAGGACTATTTAAAAAAAAATTAAGTGCAGGAAGGATGTTTGTATAATAAGAATACCACATTAGATGTTGGGAATTACTTCATTACTGTTGATGGGTAGGAATTGCAGTACAAGAATAAAATACATGAGCTTTCTTTATTCTCTGGTAAGAGTGATAGCTTCTAAGTTTTTTATTTTACTTGGGATCTTTCCCAACCCACTTCTAAATGTTCTGTATTTTCTTTTGGTAATTTTTAATTTTTTTATTTTTAGAAATTGAATCAATCTGGGATTTAATTTTGTGTATGGAATGTGATAGTAATTTAATTATTTTTTAAAGCTGTCCACTTGGCCCAATGCTTTATTGAATAGTCTATTCTTACTTACCCTTACATCTTTATAAGATGCAAAATCCCCCTATACCTACACCTGTTTCTAACTCTGTTCTTTTTCATTGATCTGTTTATACCTATGCTAATAACCATACTGACTTATTTAGCTTTTTAATATTTTCATATATTTTAATAGCAAAATTATCCTGATATTCTTTTTCAGTGGGATATTCTTGTGTATCTTCTCTTCCAAGCGAATTTTAGAACAGCTTGTCAGATTTCAGGAAAAACTCTCTGGGAAATTGGATTGAGAATGTATGTAATTTGTGAAGAAATGATATCTTTGCAATATTAAGTTGTTTCATTGGTCAGTCACTTTCCATACCTTATCTGATGTATTCCTATTTGACTCTTTCCTTACAAATCATATAAGGTGAACATTGTTTGCCCCATTTTAAGGATAATGAAACTGACAGATGCTAAGTAGCTTGCTCAGTGTGGCATAGCTGCTGAGTGGCAGGATTATGATTTGAACCCAAGTCCATGTGATGTGCTTCAGAATACCCCTAAAACTGGGAGGAATTGTGTAAATAAATAATGTATTCTATAGGTCAGTCTATCAGAGCAACTATGCTCTTAATTCAGCTAATGTTTTTGAACATCTGTCATTTGCTTAGCCCTTACATCTATGCCATCTCATTTAACCCCAGCATCAACTCTGTGGGATTTATTATTATTTTTGTTTTACAGCTGAAGAAACTGACCCACAAAGAAATAACTTTCCAGATCTCACAAAACTAGTAAAGGACATAGCTGGAATTTGAGCCCAAGTATCTGATTCCAGAATTCATCCTCATCTCATCAGATTTCCTGATCACTTCCTCTTTTTCTGCCTCCCTATTCTCCTACCTCTCCCTACTTTCCAGCTTCCATCTCCACTAATACTAGTCCCAAAGCCTTCACCCCTGCCCTTTACTCCAATTACTGAAACACAGAAGCCAAAAAAAGCACAGGTTTTGACACTGTAAATGTTTGCAATTTCACTGATCAAAGGTGGAAGAATGAAAGAGATACTTGTTCTTGATGTTGGAACTGTATAGCAAGAGAAGTTCTAAGTTGAAACTGAGAATACTTTCTAATTGAAAATAATGGTTTTATAAATAGTCCATAGGTTCTGTATTGCCACAGTATTTATTAAAGATGCATTTTCAGCTAAATAGTCCTTTATTAGCTTTGTTGTCACTTCCAAAAAAGTAATATACAAATGAAGCTTTGAAACGTGATCAGTTAAATATTGGAGATTTACATCAGAAACTTAATTTTGCAAACTTTGAAGTAGAGATATTAATTTGTGAAAGAAAGATAATATATGACCTACATTTAAAAACTTAGCAGACAAATGAACAAAATAAGGCATTTGGCTAATACAGATGCCATTTTTTACCTTATTTTAATGTCTTGGATAATTACGTGGGTGGTGAAATAATGGACCACTTGAGTTTTCTACTTTGTCCTGTTTTGAATGAAAGAAAAAACAAATATATATCTATGTAAGAGTGAGTTATCTGTGTGTATGCATGTATGTATCACTCTTGTGATCGAAGAAAAGGTAATTATAAATGACATAAATTTGTTGAGGTGTTTCTAACACCACTTTACATTCAGAGTCTTCTGAATTAATTTTCATCTTACAATTGTAGTTCTTGTTTTCCCAGGCATTTTCTTAGTCACCATCAAGAGAAATGATGATTGCAACATTTCTTAGCAGTGCTCTACCATTTGTCTCCAGGGTTTTTTCCAAAGCTGTTGACACCCATTCTGCATGTTTCCATGTATAGGTAATGATAGTTATGTCACAACTGCTGCCTAGATGACAAGGATTTAGTGAGATACCCCAATTTTAGAAATGTTAATATTTGAAAAGAAATGTATATTCTTGAAGCAATGAAATATAGTATTTGTTTTATTTTAAGCAAGGTTCCTTCATATTTTTTCTGAGATAAGGTTTATAGTTTTAAGAGTATATATATTTTAAGAGTAACATTTTATACCATTCTGCAAATTGCATTTTTGATTTAACAGTAAATTATGGACATCTGTTTCAAGATATTTTAAGACCACATGAAATTCTTTTGTTTATGGGCAATCAAAAGTTTCAAACTTTTGCTATTACAGAAATGCTATAGGAAGGGCACTGGTGGCTCAGTGGCAGAGTTCTCACCTTCCATGCCAGAGACCTGGGTTTGGTTCTTGGTGCCTGCCCATGTAAAAAACTAAAAAAATAAAATGCTATAGGGAACATTATCTTTGTGTACTTGTCTAACTCTATTTTTAGGGTTAGTTTCCAATAGTGGGCTGCTAAAAATAGTACAATTTACAGTGTGATACTGTCAAATTGTACTTCAAAAAGTTGTATTAGTTTGTACTCCCTTGTAGTGTAGAATTTCTCCCTCTTCGCTTCAAGGCAAAGGATGGTGGTAGAATAACATCTGAACAAGCGATTGGAAGCAGATTGAGGCCAGATGTCCCAACAGAATGAACTACTTGGATAAGTTTATTAGTGTTGACCATTTGGGTACCTGACTATTGTTCTTATCAAGACTGTTGAATGAAGGGGGTAGAAATACATTCAAGATAGGTTGAATCTTATTCTGAGATTGTGAAAATCCCAGAGTCCTTAACTGGGCCTCATACAACAATTAGAAACTTGGAAAATGAAGACTCTGTTTTTCTATCCATCTCTAGACCTCATGGTATTTCTCATCTCTGCATTCTTGTGTTCTCAATCTTTGTTTCTCTCTCTTTCTCACTCTGGCTGTCTCTTTTAACTCATGTCTTTCATGTAATCCAACCTGGTTTAACTACCTCTCAGTTTCAGGGCCCTCTCCGAGTCTCTTAGTTCAGATTTTCAAAAGGAACAGTTAACTGGCTAGCCAACACTCTGATTGGCTTTTTCTGAAAGTGTAGGGTTACTGTGGAATATAAGGTTACTCCTTCAGTCCTTTGCTGGTGAGAGGCAGACTGGAAACAATAGGCATCTTTAGTACCTATGCATTACATTCAGCTTCGGTTGAGTGCTGGTGGGACAATTCCAAGGAAAAACGAGTTAACGTATATGAAAATTCCATTATTGAGCACCATACATAATTGATTCTTTTCAAGGACATAGCACATACTATCACGTGATCAGTGTTTAAGTGAATGTATTAGACTGCATATATTATTTTCCCCCACTAGAATGTAAGTACTTTTCATTGTTTCCACCTTAGTTCCTAGAATATGCTTAGCACATACAGGTTATTGAGTATAATTAATGAATGTATTATACCTTATCATTCAGTTAATTTAATTCAATAAGTTTATAATATGCATATTATTATCCTAATTATTGTAGGTGCTTTTAAGACAGGTAGTTCCTGACGTCAAGGATATTATATCAGAAAATAGGATTAAAAAGGTATGTCTATTTATGTGTACCTATATAACTGATAGGTACCAGTGTTTTAGGTTGAACCAGTGTTTTAGGTTCAGAGAAGGTAACCTTTACTCCTACCACCTGAAAATGATAAACCTGTTCTCTAAATCTGTTATCTTATCTTACTTCAGGATCTCTGTAGGCACTTGCCCCAGGTTTTTTTAGTTGAAACAGTGGCCTTTTGGAATTTTAAAAACAGAGGATTGTTCAGGTATCTTGATCTTTTTCCACCAAGTTATCATGTAAACTATTTAATAGCCTTGCCACATTAAAAATATAATAGGTTGATATGTTTCTCTTTTTATGATTTGTTGCCATACACAGTGACATTCCGCATGTCCCCAAAATAGGAAGTTCAGAAATCTTAAAGATGTAAAAGTCCTCTGCAAGTATCTGCCTTTTCCAGCTTAGACTATACTATTTGCCTTTTTCTTTCCTGTTTGACTACTAGTAAATCATATTAGCCTCTCACCCAAAGTACCTCTCAGGCCTATTAAATAATCATGAGTTTCAGTCATGATGGTAGTATTAGTTTACTAAATGCTGCCGGAATGCAATATACCAGAAATGGAATGGCTTTTAAAAAGGGGATTATTAAGTTACAGTTCACAGTTCTAAGGCCATAAAAATGTCCAAAATAAGGCATCTAGAGAAAGAGGAAAGAAAATAGTACCAGCGTGAGCAGGAAAGAAATAGGAATTTTGTAGCTGTCTGCCTATGAATATTTATATGTAAAGAATGTCCATAAACTGGGCAAAGATCAATTAAAAGGCTGCTTTAATTCAACTAGATTTTATGACTGACTTCTGGTACTCTTTTTGGCAACCGGCAAAGTTAGTTCTACCATTTAAAGACCTTGTTGAAGTTCATTTATAGACTCCTACTTGTATTGCTTACGCTTAATGTGAACACAGCTGTTAAAATGTGAGTCTAACTGAAAATCATTCATTTCAAAGCCATATGCTGATTATACACAGGTAAAATGCACTCATTCTTTTAAAAAAAGTCACCACAAAAGATAAAGATACTGTTTTAGTTTTTTAAAGCTGTAGTAATACAATATAACCAGAAATGGGAATTTATTAAGTTGCAAGTTTACAGTTCTAAGGCCATGAAAATGTCCAAATTAAGGCACCAACAAGAGGTTTCCTTCACTCAGGAAAGGCTGATACCATCTGAAACATCTGTGTCAGCTGGGAAGGCACATGGCAATGTCTGCTAGCTTTCTCTCCTGGCTTTTTCAGCCGCTTACCTGGGGGGCATTTTCTTTCATCTCCAAAGGTCTCTGGCTGTATGGGCCCTGTCAGCCCTGAAGTTTTTCCAAAATGGTTCCCTTTTAAGAGGCTCCAATAAACAACCCCACCTTTAATGGGTGGAGACACATCTCCATGGAAACCACCTAATCAAAAGTTACCACCCACTATTGAATGAGTCGCATCTCCATGGAAACAATAAAAAAGATCCCACCCAGTAATACTGAATGAGGATAAAAGAACATGGCTTTTCTGGGGTACACAACAGTTTCAAACCAGCGCAGATATATAAAAGAGCAATTCCCCTGTCATTGTCAGGTTCATGTGTCCACTTGGCCAAGTGGTGGTGCCTGTTTGTCTGGTTGGGCAAGTGCTGACCTGTCTGTTGCTGTGAGGACATTTCATAGAATTAAATCAGAGCAAGTTGGCTGCATCCACAGCTGATTCCATTTGTAATCAGCCAAGGGGTGTGTCTTCTGCAATGAGTGATGCTTAATCTAATCACTGGAAGCTTTTTAAAGAGGATTCAGAAGAGACAGGCTCTTTTCCTGCTTCAGCTGGCAAGCCTCTCCTGTGGAGTTCGTCCAGACCCTCCATTGGAATCATCAGCTTCACAGCCTACCCTACAGATTTTGGACTCTATGTTCCCATGGTTATGTGAGACTTTTATAAATTTTATATTTACAAATATTTCTTGTTGATTCTGTTTCTCTAGAGAACCCTAACTAATACAGCTTGGCACCAGGAGTGGTTCTTAAGAAACAGAATCTTAAAAGTGAGTTTTTATGAATGGTTTTCTACTCTGACTGGACTCAGAGTAGACAGAATGACATTCAGAATGACACTGCCAATCCATGGAGTGAGTTGGCAAAAGAGATAGTCAGAATATCACCTTTTTTTATTTGATTCTTCTAATGCTTCGCTTGTACAAAACCAGGCTCTGGGGGATAATATTTTTGACATCTTTACAGAGTTTTGTGGAAATAGTAGGTATAGAGATGTTGGCTGGTTGTTGTTAGATACACTGGGTACATTAAGGAGTGAAAGGGATGGGCTTAAGGCTTCAAACAAGAAGCTTAATAACCGTCTAACAGATGTAGAAGTTTCTGTGAGTATCCTGAAGGAAAATTGAATGTATTGTAGCTGTAGACTTGAGATCTCTGAAAATCAGACTCAGAATCTTATTGTTAGAGTAGCAACTTTACAACATAAACTGAAATTTCAATCTGGCATGGGGTCTGCTGTTAAAATGAGGGCATTGATAGGAAAGGAGTGGGACCCTGAAAAATGGGATGGTGACATATGGATTGATTATGATGTCGAGGGCGAGGTTGGAACCCTAGGTCATGCTGAGTCTTCTCTAGATAACCCTGTAATAGTCTACCCTGAGGACATAGCTGCCCCACCTCCAGCCTGCCTTGAGGAGTCGGCCACCCAACCTCCACCTGAAGGGATTAGCCCTAGAATAATTAATCCTGTTTCACCAGATGAAACTGTGAATGAATGCCCTGAAGCAAATGGCCTGGAAGATATTTCTAGTTCTTTTCATGCCCCACCCCCACCACCCGTCATTTCTTCCAGACCTATAACTAGTCCCAACAGGCCCCTAAAGGTGAGATACAAAGCATCACGCATGAGGAGGTACATTATACTCCAAAAGAACTGTGTGAGTTTTCCAATATATATAGACAGAAATCAGGGGAATATGTGTGGCAATGGATTTTAAGGGTGTGGGATAATGGTGGGGGGAATATAAGGCTGGATCAGGCTGAAATTATTGACATGGGCCCACTAAGCAGGGATTCTGCATTCAGTATTACAGTTTAGGGATTAGAAAAGGCATTAACAGTTTGTTTGGATGGTTGGTTGAAAGGTGGCCGACAGTACCTGAGATTGAAATGCCAGAACTGCCTTGGTATAATGTAGATGAGGGGATCAGAGGCTTAGAGAGATTGGAATGTTAGAGTGGATTTATCAGGCAAAGCCTGCTCTTACACCCCAGAAATGTCCGGAGGATGTACCTTTTTACCAGAACAGTGAGAAATAAATTTGTGAGACTAGCACCATCATCCCTGAAGAGCTCTGTAGTTGCACTTCTCTGTAAGTCAGATATTACTGTGGAAACTGCTGTCACTGAGCTGGAATCCTTAAACACAATGAGGATGACTGGATCCTGAGTTGGCAGAAGCCAAAGACAGGGTGGACGTGGCTATTATAATAGATAGGAAACTCAAAGCAGGAGTCAGAATAATCTGACTCACAGAGATTTGTGGCATTGGCTAGTAAATCATGGGGTATCTAGAAATACAGTAGATGGGCAGTCTACTAAATTCTTGTTTGAGCTGTATAAACAAAAGAGTTGTAGGTCAAGTGAACACAAGTCTAACCTGAATTACAAAACCACGGAGTCATGGCCACTTAATCAATTTCCAGACTTGAGACAGTTTACAGACTCAGAGCCCTTGAATGAAGGAGAGGCCAGGTCCCTTTGAGGGAGAACCCTGTTACGCTGGGGGGCTTATGGAGGCCAGGTGATCGATGGAGTTTTAGCTCAGGTCCGTCTCACAGTGGGTCCAGTGGGCCCCCGGACCCATTCTGTAATTATTTCCCCAGTTCCAGAATGTATAATTGGAATAGACATACTGAGCAAATGGCGAAATTCCCATGTTGGCTCTGACTCATACAATGAGGGCTATTGTGGTGGGAAAGGCCAATTGGAAGTCACTAGAAGTGCCCCTACCTCGCAAAATAGTAAATCAGAAGCAATACCGGATTCCTGGAGGGATTGCAGAGATTACTGCCACTCTTAAGGACTTGAAGATGCAGGGGTGGTGATTCCCACCACATCCCCATTCACCTCTCCTGTTTGGTCTGTGCAGAAAGCAGATGGGTCTTGGAGGATGACAGTAGATTATTGTAAGCTCATCCAGGTGGTAACGCCAATTGCAGCCTCTATTCTGGGTGTGGTATCATTGCTTTAGCAAATCGATACATCCCCTGTACCTGGTATGCAGCCGTTGATCTGGCAAATGCTTTTTTCTCAATAGCTGTTAGTAAGGACCACCAGGAGCAGTTTGCTTTCAGCTGGCAAGGTCAGCAATAGACTTTCACTGTCCTACCTCAGGGGTATATCAACTTTCTAGCCCTATGTCTTAATTTTGGCCACAGGGACCTTGATCGTTTCTCCCTCACACTGGTCCATTATATTAATGGTATCATGTTGCTTGGACCTAGTGAGCAAGAAGTAGCAACTGTTCTTGAGTTACTGTTAAGGTGTTTGCATGTCAGAGGATGGGAGATAAATCCAACAAAAATAGGGGCCTTCCACCTCAGTGAAATTTCTAGGTGTCCAGTGGCGTGGGGCATGTCCAGATATCCCTTCTAAGGTGAAGGATAAGTTGCTTCAAAATCCTCCTATAACTAAAGGAGGATTTAGTTATATGGCCCCTCCTATAACTAAAAAAGAGGCACAACGCCTAGTTGGTCTCATTGGATTTTGGTGACAACATATTCCTCATTTGGGTGTGCTACTCTGGCCCATTCAGTGAGTGACCAGAAAAGCTGCTAATTTTGAGTGGGGACCTGAACAAGAGGAGGCTCTGCGACAGGTCCAGGCTGCCGTACAAACTACTCTGCCTCTTGGGCCATATGATCCAGCAGATCCAGAGGTGCTGGATGCGTCAGTGGCAAATAGAGTTGCTATTTGGAGCCTTTGGCAGGCCCCTATAGGAGAATCACAATGCCGACCCTTAGGATTTTGGAGCAAAGCCTTTCCATCTGCTGCAGATAACTACTCTCCTTTTGAGAAACAGCTTTATGCCTGCTACTGGGCCTTGGTAGACTGAATGCTTAACCTTGGGCCACCAAGTTATCATGAGACCTGTGTTGCCTATCATGAGCTGGGTGTTGTCTGGCCTACCAAGTCATAAGTTAGGCACATGCAGCAGCACTCTATCATAAAATGGAAATGGTATATACGAGATAGAGCCAGAGCAGGTCCTGAAGGCACAAGTAAGTTACATGAGGAGTGGCCCAAATGTCCATGGTCTCCACTCCTGCCACATTACCTTCTCTTTCCCAGACCAGAGCTATGGCCTCTTGGGGAGTTCCTTACAGTGAATTGACTGAGGAAGAGAAAACTCGGGCCTGGTTTACAGATGGTTCAGCATGACATGCAGGTACCACCCAAAAGTGGACAGCTGTAGCACTGCAACCTCTTTCTGGGGTGTCCTTGAATGACAGTGGTGAGGGGGAAACCCTCCCAGTGGGCAGAACTTCGAGCAGTGCACCTGGTTGTTCATTTTGCTTGGAAGGAGACCTGGCCAGATGTGCGTTTGTATACTGACTCATAGTCTGTTGCTCATGGTTTGGCTGGATGGTCAAGGACTTAGAAAGACCAGTATTAGAAAATTGGTAACAAAGAGGTCTGGGGAAGAAGTATGTGGATAGACCTTTCTGAGTGGGCTGAAAACATGAACATATTTGTGTCCCATGTGAATGCACACCGGAGGGTGACTTCAGCAGAGGAAGGTTTTAATAATCAAGTGAATAATATGACCCGTTCTGTGGATACCAGTCAGCCTCTTTCCCCAGCAACTCCTGTCATTGCCCAGTGGGCTCGTGAACAAAGTGGTCATGGTGGTCGGGATGGAGGTTATGCATGGGCTCAGCAAAATGGACTTCCACTCACCAAGTACCTGGCTACAGCCACTGCTGAGTGCCCAATCTGCCAGCAGCAGAGACCCACACTCAGCCCCCAATATGGCACCATTCCCCAAGGTGACCAGAAGTTTATAATACATACTTTTATTACATAGAATTGATTTCTTTTAGTTAAAAAAATTACTGTAATAACAAATATATAACATAAAATTTGCCACTTAAACCATTTTTAAATATACAAGGCATTAATTACATTTATAGTGTTGTACTACCATCACTACTGCCCATTACCAAAATTTTTTCATCACATGAAACAGAAACTCTGTACCCCTTCAACACCTCTAATCTACTTTCTATCTTTATAAATTTGCTTATTCTAGATGCTTCATAAAAGTGAGATTGTACAATATTTGTCCTTTTGTGTTGACTTATTTCACTTAGAATGTTTTCAAGATTCATCCATGTTGTAGCATGTAGCAGAACTTCATTCCTATTTATTGTTGATTATTGTATGTCTATACCATTGTATGTCTTTACCACATTTGATTGCCCAGGTTTGCATTGAGGTCTTTTTCTTACTAAAGCTCAAGAGCTCTTTATATAGTAAGGATAATTTCCCTGGAGATAGTATTCTAGGTTGGTGGATTTTTTCTTACAATACTTTAAATATTTAAGCCACTCTCTTGTCTATGTGGTTTCTGAAAACTCTAGTGTAAATTTAGCCTTGTTCTTCTATAGGTATTGTTTTTTTTACCCCTCTGGCTTCTTTTAGGATTTTCTGTTTGTCTTTGATTTTCTGCAGTTTGAATATGATATGCCTAGGTGTAGCTTTTTGATATTGTGTTTGGTGTTTCCTGAGCATCCTCAATCTGTAGTTTGGAGCCTTGATAGTTTTGGAAAATTCTCAGCCATTACTGCTTCAAATATTTCTTCTGTTCCTTTCTCTTCTTCAGATATTACTATTATATGTTATGTTACACCTTTTGTTATCATCCCATGGTTCTTAGATATTGTTTCATTTTTTTCAGTCCTTTTTCTCTTTGCTTTTCAGTTTTTGAAGTTTATATTTTTATATCTTCAAGCTCAGTGATATTTTTCTCGGCCATGCCCATGTGTCTAGTTTTCTGATGAGTTAAAAGGCATTCTTCATTTCAGTTATAGTGTATTTGATTTCTGGCGTTTCCTTTTGATTCTCTCAAGAGTTTCCATTTCTCTACTTACATTACCCATCTGTTGCATGTTGTCTACTTTTTCCATTCGAGGCTTTGTGTATTAATCATAGTTATTTTTAATTACCAGTCTGATATTTCCAATATCTTTGCCATATCTAAGTCAGGTTTCAGTACTTGACTTATATCTTCAGGCTGTATTTTTTGCCTTTTAGCATGTCGCACAATTTTTTGTTGAAAGCTGGATATGATATACTAGGTAAAAAAAAAACGACTAAGTAGAGTTTTAGTGTGAGTTTTATTTATCTGGCTACATTAGGCTGTGATTGCTGCTTGTTGTAGGTGTTAGAGGCTAACATTTCCTGTGGTATCCTTGTGAGACTTTGTCTCCCCTATTGTCTTTGGGTTTAAGAAGGATCTTAAATAAGAATCTGTGTCTTACAGTTCTTTCAGGTGTAGTCCCCCATTGTACAGGGGCCCTACCACTACAGGAGGAGTGGTAAGAGGTATGTGGAGAGAAAGCATTTTATAAATCCTGTAATTAGGTCCAGTCTTTAAGAGCCTGTACCTCTGTGCTGTGCACCTTCACAAATGCTTCTCAACTTTTTTGTCCCCACCTCTTATGTGAAACAGAAAAAAGCTAGAGGGGCCTGGAACTGGGTATTTACTTTCCTTCATGTAGAAGATCAGAAAAGGCTGGAGTTGGATATTTCCCTTCCCCCAAGTTGTTTAGACTCTTATAAAACTCACCTGGGTTAGGCTCTGGTAAAACAATTTCCCCTGAAGGCAGGACTTTTTGTTAAGGAAAACCAAGTGAGGTAAAACTGATGAATTTGTGTCCCCCACTCCACCCCAAAGACTTGAGAGTTTTTCCTTTTTCAAGGTAGCTCACACTCAGTTTCTAGCAATTGGTCAATTACCCTTTAAACATTCCTACCTGATGCTGTCTCGTGGTCATTTTTGCACCAAAGAAGCAGTGATTCTCTGTATCTGCCTCCCTCTCCAATTTTGGGGCAGTGTTTTACCTTGTGACTTCAGTTCTGTTAGTGGATATAGAAAGAGTTGTTAGTTTTTAGTTTTTCAGCTTTATTCTTTTGAGGGTGGAAGTGGTGATTTCCAAGCTCTTTACATGTTGGACTGGAACTCTTACTTCTTAATAAAGAGGAATATTTTATTTTGACCTTTTTAGAAATTATAGTTACATAACCAGAAACCCGATTTTAAGTCCAAAAACTAGGTTGCTTTTATTCTTAGCTCAGCCTTTGAGTAAGGAAGGTAACACACTACATGGTTCTAATCTCTGCTGAAATAAATGGATACTATTTTCAGAGTCTACTTGACTCTCAGTCCTTTGAAGCCTGAGGCCTGAAATGTAGAAACGTTTCGAACAATTACTAGATTGAAAATGAAAAAGAGGAAATCAAGGCATAAGATACGTTTTCTGTTTCTTAAAAAAGTTATGTTGTCTCCTAGAGGCTGAGAAACTTCTTACTTACATGTGAAGGTCATACAGTACAACTGCATTTTTATATGAAGGGATTAAAATTATGTTCAAAATAAGCACTTATCAGATATTTATATATTTTTAAAAGATAGAAGCTATACTAGAGTTCCTTTGTCTTGAGAATATTCTGGGATTTAAGTTAAAGCCTTACTCTGAAAACTTGATTTAGTCTTAAGAGTATGTAAGTTTTATTTTTTTACATTGAAAATACATTCACCATGCTTAATTAAAATAAAGTGTTTCTGTACATATTCTAGATAGTAATATATGTGATTTCTAAATCAGTCAATTTAAGCACATCATGACAATGCCTTCAAAATTATAGTTAAGCATCATGAAATCTAATTCAACATTAGATATTTAGTGTTGAAATTTCATGTATCAAAACTGGGTTACTTTAATATTTATTAATTGATTTGAGATAAGCTAAACTATAACTACTTAGTACCTTCATTTGAATTTTAGGATCATGTGAATGGCAAAGCATTGAAAGCTATGAAAAATAATCTCTTCTTTTAGTTTATTCAAAAGTGTCACAAGATCCAAAGGGTAGGTGTTCTTCTGTCTTCTGTAAAGTTAAGTGGCATTTTGTATATGTGTGGTTTTATTTTCCTCACTTGTCATTTATTTGGCAATGAAGATTCTTGCTGTTTGCTATTTCTCAGTTCAGTACATGCTGATGTTTACAGCCAGACTTGCTTCCATTTTAGAGAAATAAATCAGAATGAGAATCAGAGGAAAGAATCCACATTTAGTTGCATGCTTACTATGTGTTTACTGTGCCAGGGTCTCTGATATATGTTATCACACATCTAATCCTTATAACAACCCTAGAAAGTAAGGTTTATAGACCAGAATACCAAGATCCTTAGATGTTGAAATCACAAATATGGCCCAAGAAGGCACAGCTAGTTAAGTTTCAGAGTTTAACTTTAAATCCAGGTCTATCTGACTTCAAAGCATGTACTCTGCAGTATTATCAAAATGCCTCTTGGAACAGAACTTTTTTTTTTTATTAAGTCCTCTGTGTTAAAAGAGGGAGTTAGCATATTTCCCTCTTCTTATAAGGACACAATCATTAAGTCTTCTCCTAGCCAGTATGATCTCATCTTTACCTGATTACATCTGCAAAGACCCTGTTTCCAAATAAGGTCACATTAGCAGGTTCCAGGTGGACATGGATTTTTGGAGGACACTATTCCATCAACTACAAATGTTATTTGAAACTTCAACAAAGCGAATACCACTAAAAACAAATCATTGTTAACCCCTTCCTTCATATGCCTCTGGGGGTGGGGGGTGGGGCAGAGGAGAGATCATCTCTTCAGTTGAGAGTTGTATTTTAGCTAATTTAGTGTAAATCTCAAATGCCGTTGTTTATTATTATCAGAAGTTTTTCTGTATCATGTTTTAAAATGTGTTTTTGTAACATACTGTTAATAACATTTTCCAAATGGATTGATATTTTACAACCAAGGTCCTTTTGAACAGGCACTATCTAAAAAATGTCAGACTGTTATGGAGCTTTTGATTTGTTGGGGCAGGGGGCAAGTAAGTGGGTGTTTTAAAAATCAGTTTAGCTTAACACTCCTAAGATAAGAACTTTTGCTGGTGTTTTTTCCCCGTTTGGCAAGTCCTGGAGTAGTGTTCTCTGGATGTTTAATTTTTCGTTCTGGTTTTCAGGTATGTAGAATAAGATTAGGAAGAAAATACAATAATAATGATTTTCAGAATTCTACTCCTTGCCTTTTTATATTCATCAATAGAAACAGCACTTCTCTGGAAATTATTAATGCAGTCTTTGCATTGATAGCACTTTCAATACATACCAGTTTCAACAGATTTTTCTTAGAAATTTGAAGAATGAAATATATAAAGGTTACTATAAACTTTTAGTTTTCTGTAGCTTATCCTTTTATTCTTTTATATTAGTGATAGAATATACCTTAAGAAATTATAGGAGAGGTTTTAGATTTTGTCCAAAATTTCATTTGAAAAATAAGGTTATGTTTCTAAAGTGTTAAGACTCAGAAGAAATGAGAACAGTTGACAAAGGGAATAATTGAAATGGTCATTTTTCCAGGATAGGAAAATAATAATGATAGTTTATACAACTCTTTCTGATTTTATTAAATATTTTCCTTTTAATATCATAAATAGTATAATAGCTCTATTTCCTATTGCTGGTGTTACTCAATCCTTTTGTATCCTAGCTTTTGTAATTTTATATTTAAAATGGTAAAATTTTAGATTGTAAGGGGTTGGGAATGAGGAATTAATACTTGGTTGGTACAAAGTTTCTGTTTGTGGTGATGGAAAAGTTGTGGTAATAAATGGTAGCACAACATTGTGAATGTACTAAATACTGCAGAATTATATACTTGAAAGTAGTTAATATGGGAAATTTCAGGTTGTGTGTGTGTATATATATATATATATAAATTTTAAACTCATAGAACTGTACAACCCAAAGGGTGAGCCCAAATGTAAATTATGAACTATAGTTAAAAATATAATAATGTCTCATCGATTGTAACAAAGATACCACACAAATGCAAGATGTTAATAATAAGGAAAACTGTATATGTGACGATGGTACATAGGAACGCCTTCACACTTCCTGCATGATTTTTCTGTAGGCTAACAACTGCTGTCATAAAAAATAAAATTTAAAAATTCTAGAGTGTAGAAGTTAAAAAATTATTGTGCTACCAGAAAAGGTAATATAAGAGAAATAATTGAACTTATATACTCAACTATCACTTAATATTTGTGCAGTTTACTGAGTACCTCACCCAAAACAAACTAGTCTGTTCAGCATCACTACATGTGAATATATTTTTTTGCTGATGTGTTTCTGTTACCCAAAGAATTTTTCAGCCTACCTCATTCATGCTAATGAGTCAGTATCCCCAGAAACAATCAGCTTCTAATATAAACTTAATTTTTCATAATCATTAAATGTCCTGTGGATGTTTGTTTTTGAGGTTAGACAAAGTTTTCATTGTTAAAGACCCTAGAAGACATAAAATAACCAACTCATCAACAAAATGGGGACTTATAAACTGGGCTTTGGGGAACCTACCTTCAAATTGATGCTTTAGTTAACATATTTGTAGCAGAATATTATTCATTCAGTGTGAAGGAAGATAGTTTCAACTTATTGCTCTATGAGGTGGATTTTATATGTCTGAAGAATTAGGTAGAGTGCAGATTTTTTTGACTGTTTCATTTTTGTTCACCGGAAACAGTTAAATGAATAGAAACATGAGGTAGAATTCTATATTCTTATATATTACAATAGAAGAGAATATATGCATGGTTCTTTCTTAAAGACTGGGCCTTCTATCCCTGGTGAAAACTTATTTTCTTTTAGCATATATGCCCTTAGATTAGGATCTGAGGGGATTTCATTATTCTGTTATTTCTCTCAGTGATGCATGTAAGAAAGTCTTTCTCATAAGCTGAGCCAAAATATTTTTCACTTTTTTGCATTTTGTTTTAGGTAAAGCTAATAATACAAATTAAGCATCTGCATGTGCTTTCATTTCTATCATATAAAAATTGTGGATATGTGGTTACTGTGTGTGTGTTCATATATGTTGCAAAATGACTAGAGAAGAACATGGAAAAATAAAAATCTTTTAAAGTCTTGGGATTAAAATGTTAAAAGTTTTTTTAAAAAAATTATAATAATGAGAAAGGAAATTTTTAAGTTAGTCATAAGATCTATTAATTTGAAAATTATTACTTTAATTTTAAGATAATATTCTTAATCCATTGTATTTAAATTTAGATAGTAAAAAGAACATTTAATTACTGAAGTTTTGTGATGAGTGCTTAATCTGTTCAAACAAAAGTGTTAGGCATTTGAACATTTGGAGGATTTAAAACTAATATTTATTCTTAAGCTATTTAAAGGTTTGGGGGGTATTATTGGATTTGGTTATAGTAACTGAATGCAAGCAAACTCCACCTAGGAACTTACTGTAGTTTGGTTTTCCCTATATTCATTCTCTCTCTCATTTTGCGTATTTTCTGATAGATTAGTTCCTGGTGACTTTGGTGAGTATGCTAAGCACTTCTGGTATTACTTACATAGTTCTGTGTGCCTTTGTAGGTGGGAGGAACCCCCAGCACACCAAAACTTCTTCCTTAGGATTCCTTCTGAAAAATTCTAATTTTCTATCCTGAAAACTACCAAAAACAGAGATTGGTAGTTCTGGTTTTTTTTTTAACAAAGAAGATAGGATTTAACAAATGAATATAATTGCTGAATCATTATGCTAATTTTTTTTTTACTCTCCAGTATTTTGGAGCAGCTAGAAGTAAAAACCTAAAATTGTGGAATTGTAACCCATATCAAACTCTGAAATCTGTTCTACAGCTAATTGTTTGTTATTATGTATTATGTTTTTTTTTTTTTTTTTCTGGGTGCATGGTCTGGGAATCGAACCCGGGTCTCCCACATGAAAGGCAAGCATTCTACCACTGAACCACACGTGAACCTCTTGGCTTTATATTTTTAAGGGGTAACTGAATAGTCAGTAGTGGAATCATGCTGGGAAGAATGTGAAATTTTCTGAGAAAATATGCTTTTAAATCTATATATTAAACCACAAGAACCCAGAGTTCTTTCCTTTGAATGGTGCATTACTCTGTAATGTTTCTGAAATGATGTGAAACAGACTGTTTTCTTTAATATTAAGCTATTTAAAAAGTTTGGCCCTCTTTTCTGTCCAAAAAACTTTTATTTGTAAAGTCAAAATAACATCCATTTGTAGAATTTGGGACTTTGTATGTGATAATACATAGTAGTCATGTAATAAATACTTCTTTGGAAGCAAAGCAAATATAAATAAGATTCACCTATGTGATCCAGAAACTCTGACTTTTTATTGAGGATGCTTACAGTGAACCTTGTTCCTTTTTTTTTAATTGTGGAAAATAACATAAATACAAGAAAGCAGTAAATTTCAAAACACACCACAACAATTAGTTGTAGAACAGATTTCAGAGTTTGATATGGATTACAATTCCACAATTTTAGGTTTTTACTTCTAGCCGCTCCAAAATACTGGAGAGTAAAAAAAAATTAGCATAATGATTCAGCAATTATATTCATTTGTTATATCCTATCTTCTTTGTTATAACTCCACCTTCTGCTTTGATATTTCTCCCACTCTTTAGAGGTATTTGGGCTATGCCCATTCTAACTTTCTCATGTTGGAAAGGGCTGTGGATATTATGGGATAGGATGATAGAACTAGTTATTAGTTTGAAAAGGCTGGCCTCTCTGGGTTTCAGGACTTGTCTGGCCTGGGAACCCAACTGGAGGTTGTAGGTTTCTGGAAACTAATCATAGTTTATAGAACCTTTGTAGAATCTCAGATAAAGCTCCAGACGTTCTTTTGGGTTGGCTGGAATGGATTTAGTTGGGGTTTGCCCAACCATGTTAAGTAGCAGTGTCTAGCTGAAGCTTGTGTAAAAGTAGCTTCCACAGTCACCTTTTGATTCTATTTGAATCTCAGCCACTGATACCTTGTTACCATTTTTCCCCCTTTGGGTCAGGAAGGCATTGTCGATTCCATGGTGCCAGGGCCAGGCTCATCCCTGAGAGTCATATCCTTCATATGTCACATTGCCAGGGAAACTTTCACCCCTGGATGTCATGTTCCTCGTAGGGGAGATGGTAATGATTTCACTTACAGAGTTGGGCTTAGAGAGAGAGAGGCCACATCTGAGCAACAGACGAGGTCCCCTGGAAGTTACTCTTAGGCAAAACTGTAGGTAGGCTAATCTTCTCTGCCACATACATAAGCTTCACAAGAGCAAGCCTCAAGATCAAGGGCTTGGCCTATTGTTTTGGGAGTCTTTAATGTTTGAGACAGTATCAGGGGTCATAAAGTTTAACAGTTCCATGTTTATTCTCTTTCTCTCAGGGGACTTTGCCCAATACTTTTTAATTATCTGCTCAACAGACTCTGGGATGTATCCGGGTATTACATTAAACTATACAAAATTAGAAGCCCTCATTCCCATTCTGTGCTTCCTGTGTTTGGATTGTTTAAATGATCTATCCATAAAGGTGAGTTAGATTATGTACTACAGAAAATTTAGGTTTTGGACAAAATAAACCTCTCTTCCTTTCATCTCATAGAGTAGGTGAAATTCTAAAATACAGACGGTGTCTTTCTTACCCCTGTATACTGATTTATCTTAGTCCCAATCTAGTCAGCTTTGCTCTTATTTCTAATTGAAGCCTGATCTCTTTTTCAATTTCTTTAACAGTTGCATGTGGCAATGTGACCTTTAGAACTGTAGAACTCCTACTCTGAGTTTTAGGTGTCACACAGGTTCTCAAAGTTCTAGAGACATACCAGGTTATACATATATAGCACAGCCTCTCGATGTCTAGAAATAACAGTTACCACTCAGGACTAAATGTGAACTGCTATAAAAGCTTACAGTCTAGGCCCCAATTTTCTTATAAGTATTTTCTAATTGAGACCATATAATATTTGCCCTTTTGTATCCGTGGTGTTATTTTACATCTCATAATTTCCCTCAGATTCATTCACAACATTGCATGTCTCATGGCTTCATTCCTTTCTGTAGCAGCACAATATTCAATCATTCTACTTCTCAGTCAGTCAGTGTATCCTTCAGTAACCTCCATCCATTGGGAATCACGTATAATGTTCAAAGTCAACAGTCCATCAGTACTCTCAATTTTAGACAATTTTCATTGCTCCCAAGAGAAAAATAACCAATAAACACACCCTCACCAAATAGAAAATCCAAACCTCCCCTTAACTTTTGTCCCCCACCCCCCCCTCCCCCCATTTTTTACTTCTGGTGTTGCTATGGTACTGTTGATGGCTTCCTGTTAAACATAGCCCATAGCATGCAGTAGTAATTTTCCTCTATACACCAATATTATAAATTATTTGAACAAGATTCATACCTTTGAAGTAGTTCATGCAGGAACTTATTTATATTTGTAGTGTTAATTGGTGGGACACATGTCTTTATACAATCTCTTTCAATTATGTTCACTTTCAATATGGATATATTACTTTAAGATGCACTAATGAACTGCCTTCACTTCTATCCATTCCCTTACTTTTAAGTTCAATCTCATTAGCTAACTGTTCTATCTGTAGTTTGTGTGTCTCTCCTATGTTCTATATTATAAACCTCTGAGTTTGCCTTTACTATGGTCGTAAAAGCAAAATCATACAGTATCTATCCTTTTTGTGTCTGGCTTATTTCACTCACCATTATGTCCTCAAGGTTCATCTGTGTTTTCACATGCTTCGGGGTGTCATTTTGTCTTACTGCTGCATAATATTCCATTGTATGTATATTCCACAATTTGTTTATCTACTCATCTGTTGATGGGCGTTTGGATTGTTTCCATCTTTTGGCAATTGTGCATAATGCTCCCATGAACATCGTTGTGAAAATGTCATTGCATTCAGCTCTTCTGGATGTTTACCAACTAGTGGTATTGTTGGGCCATAGGGCAACTCAATATTTAGTTTTCTGAGGAACCACCAGGCTGTCTTCCACAGCAGTTTTAACATTGTACATTCCCATAATGTGCAATGGTGCATAAGTGTCCCATCCCCTCCCTCTCATTGACCACTAGTATTTCAGTCTACCCAATATATTTTACCCTTTATCCCCCCTAATATTTATTTATTTTTATCCATGTTTTTTACTCTTCTGTCCATATACTGGATAAAACGAGCATCAGACACAAGACCTTCACAATCACAGTCACATTTTTAAAAGCTATATCATTACACAGTCATCTTTAAGAATCAAAGCTACTAGAACACAGCTCAACTGTTTCAAGCACTTTCCTCTAGCCACTCAATACACCATAAACTAAAAAAGATATCCTAGTAATGCATAAGAGTAACCTCCGAGATAAACTCTTTGAAATCTCTCAGCTACTGAAACTTTATTTTGTTTTATTTCTCCCTTCCCCCTTTTGGTCAAGAAGACTTTTATTAATCCTCTGATGCTGGGTCCCAACTCATCCCGGGAGTTCTGTCCCACGTTGCCAGGTAGCTTTACACCCCTGAGAGTCATGTCCCACATAGGGAAGGGCATACTGTGTTCATGGGTTGGAAGAGTAAGTACAGTTGAGATGTCAGTGCAACCCAAATTGATTTATACATTCAAAACAATACCAACAAGTTACTTTGCAGAAATAGAAAAGCCATTAACCAAATTTATTTGGAAGGGAAGGATGCTCCAATAGCTAAAAATATCTTAAGTAAGAAAAATGAAGTAGGAGGTCTCACATTATCTGACTTTAAAGCATATTCCAAAGCTGTAGTAGTCAAAATAGCATGGTGCTGGCATAAAGATGGATATACTGACCAGTGGAATCAAAATGGTTGTTCAGAAATAGACCCACGCATCTATGGACAATTGATCTTTGATAGATTGTCAAACCAGCCCATCTAGGACAGAGCACCCTCTTCAAAAAATGGTGTTTGGAAAACTGGATATACATATGCAAAAGAATGAAAGAAGATCCATATCTTACACCCTATAACAAAATTAACTCAAAATGGATCAAAGACCTAGACATTAGAGCTAAGACTATAAAACTGTTAGAAGAAAATCTGGGGAAATATCTTTAAAATCTTGTAATAGGAGGTGGTTTCCTAGACCTTTCACTCAAAGCATGAGCATTAAAAAAAGAAATGAAAAAAAGAAATGATAAATGGAATCGCCTCAAAATTAAACACTTTTGTGTATCAAAGCACTTTGTCAGGAAAGTAAGAAGGCACCTACACAATGGGAGACAATATTTGGAAACCACTTATCAGATAAGGGTTTAGTATCCTGATTATAAAAAGATTCTTCAACTCATTAACAGAAAGACAAATAACCCAATTAAAAAATGGGCAAAAGACATGAACAGGCACTTCTCAGAAGAGGAAATACAAATGGCTAAAAAACAAAGGAAAAGATGCTCAACTTCACTGGCTGTGAGGAAAATGCAAATCAAAACCACAACGAGATACCGTGTCACACACGCTAGAATGGCCATTACCAAAAAAACGAAACAAAACCACAAATGCTGGAAAGGTTGTGGAGAAAGAGGCACACTTATCCACTGCTGGTGGAAATATCACATGGTACAACTGCTTTGGAAGGCAGTTTGGTCATTCCTCAGGAAGCTAAGTATAGAATTGTTTTGTGATCCAGCAATCCCATTACTAGGTATATATTTAGAGGACCTGAGGGTAAGGACACAAGCGGACATATGCACACCGGTGTTTATAGCAGCATTATTTATGATTACCAAGAGATGGTTAAAAACCTAAATGTCCATCAATGGACAAGTGGCTAAAAAAGCTGTGGTATGTCCATATATTGGAATATTACGTAGCTGTAAAGAAGAATAAAGTCATGAAATACGTTACAACGTGGATGAACCTTGAGGACATTATATTGAGTGAAATTAGCCAGAAACAAAAGGGCAAATACCCTAAGGTCTTACTAATATGAACTGACATTAATGAGTGAACTTTGAAAGTTGAAGTTAAGAATACAGGTTATCAGGAGATAGAAATAGGGGGTTGTGATCGGGCAGTTGGTGCTGAAGGAATGCAGATTTTACAACAGGACTGATTGTGGAAATTCAGAAATGGATAGCACTATGCTGCCTGATTTTAGCACAGTAATATAAGTACACTGAATGAAGCAGAATATAAGTATGATTGAGGGAGAGGGGCTGGGGGCACATATGAAACCAGAAGGAAAGGTAGAGGATAAAGATTGAAACGGCATAACTTAGGAATGCCTAGAGTGGAGAATGGTGGTGATTCCATGTACCAATAAAAAAACATTTTTGCATGAGGGAGAACAAGTGAATGTGAACATTGCAAAGTGTTGAAAATGGGTGGTATACAACAAAAAGTACAATCAATGCAAGCCTGGGTCTTTAGTCAACAGTAATATTGTAATATGCTTCCACTGAATGTAGCAAGGCATTGTGCCCAAACTTGATATCCACAGGTGGGGGACATGGGGAAGGGAAATGGATTTTTTTTGTGGAAGAGAAGGAAATGTCTTCATATAGATTATGGTGGCAAAGGCATGTCTCTTTGCTTGGGTTGGATTGTATTATATGTGAATAAAAGTGTTTGAAAATGAACAGAGAGAAACAATACTAGAGAAAATGTGGAGAAAGTTGTACCTATCACTGTTGGTAGAGAATTAGAGGTGCAGCCACTTAGAGGGCAGTGTGGTGGTTCCATAAGAGGCTAGGTGTGGGATTATCATGTGGTCCTAAAACACCATGGCTCAGTATGTAACTGGAGGAACTAAATATAGGAACAAGAATGGACATTTGCGCACTGGTGTTTATGGCAGCAGTGTTCGCAATTCACAGTGGATGGAGGTGGCCTAGTGATACAACGATTGAGGGAAGGAAATGAGAGCTGAGTGTATATACATATGATGGACTACTGAGCTTCCACAAGAAGGAATTAAGTTGTGAGGTATGCTATTAGATGATTGAACCTTAAGATCTGTATCTGAATGAAATGTCAGAAGCAAAGTATGGTCTTGCCTCAGTTATGTGGACTTACTATAATATAAAAACTGGGTGAGTTGAAGTCAAGAGCATGGGTTATCAGGTTGGGGCCTATTGTAAAATGTCCTAGATTATGAGCTCTTACAGCAGTCACATATATTCAGGAGTTGTAACTGTTACTTCTAAATTCTGAGGTACTGAGCTGTTTGTTTATAACCTGGTTATTCCCAGAAACTTTGGGTATTTTTGAGACACCTGAAACTCAGAGTCAGAGCTCCGAAGCTATGAAAGTCAACACTACCCCATATAGGAACTGTTTAAAAAATTGAAAAAGGGATCAGATTTTGAGTGGAGATATGAATGAAGCTGATCTAGATAGGACTAAGGTCAATCAGAATACAGGGTAAAAGATGATATGGTTCACGTTTGAAAACTTCAATTTCTGTGTGATACCAGAGGGAGAGGTGTTTATTTGCTGCAAAATTTGTATTTTGGGTAGTGCATTACTTAATGTGACTTATATGGTCAGTTTCCTTGAACACCGTAATTACATGGACTCTTGAATAGGGCATAAAATCTTTTTGGTTTGTCCAGGTTATTGTGATGCCCTGTTGTATCAGAGAGCAATTTGGGCAGTGAATAGAAGAGTATTTGCAAAGTCCCCTTGGGGGACTGGGAAGAAAGGAGGAAATATTCAACTTCCCCATTTGAAGATTCCTTAATATTCTTGGAAGCAGTGGGAACAACCAAATCAATAGGCTGAGCCCTCAGTCTTGGGATTTGCATCTATGAGACTTATTCTTGCAAAGAATAAGCTAAACCTGCTTATGGTTATGCCTAAAAGTCACTGCCAGAGAACTTCTTTTGTTGCTCAGATTTTCTTCTTTTGAACCACCCTTGCATTCTTGGTATAAACCCCACTTGGTTGTGGTGTATAATTCTTTTAGTGTATTGTTAGATTTGATTTACTAGTATTTTGTTGAGAATTTTTGCATCCGTATTCATTGCAGAGATTGGCCTTTCTTATGGCATCTTTACCCAGTTTTAGTATTAGAGTGATGTTAGCTTCATAAAATGAGTTAGGTAGTGTTCCTTTTTCCTCGATTTTTTTTTTGAAAAATTTGAGCAGGCTTGGGGTTAGTTCTTTTTGGAATATTTGATAAACCTCTGTGAAGCCATCTGGTCCTGGACTTTTCTTTTAGGAAGATTTCTTATGATGATTTAATGTCTTTACTTGTGATTGGGTTGTTGAGATCTTCTGTTTCTTCTTGAGTCAGTGTAGCTTGTTCGTGTGTTCCTAGGCATTTGTCCATTTCATCTCAGTAGTGTAGTTTGTTGACATATAGTTGTTCATAGTATCCTTTGGGGGTTTTTTTTTTGTTGTTGTTGTTGTTTTATTTCTTCAGGGTCCATGGTAATGAATCCCCTCTCATTTCTGATTTTGTTTATTTGCATCCTTTCTTTTTTTCTTTGTCAGCGTAGCTAGGGGTCCATCGATTTTATTGATTTTCTCAAGGAACCAATGTAAGATGTTATTCTTTCTATTGTTCTTTTGTTCTTCAGTTCATTTAATTCAGCTTTATTCTTTGTTATTTCTCTTCTGTTTGCTTTGGGGTTAGTTTGCTGTTCTTTCTCTAGTTCCTCCAGGTGAGCAATTAGGTCCTTGATTTTCGCTCTTTTTTCTTTTTTAATATAGGCATTTAATGCAATAAATTTCCCTCAACATTGCGTTTGCTGCATCCTGTAAGTTCTGATATATGGTATTCTCATTTTCATTGTCTCCAGATAGCTACTGATTTCTCTAGCAATTTCTTCTTGGACCCACTGGTTGTTTAAGAATGTGCTACTTAATCTCCATATATTTGTGAAAGTTCTGGTTCTTTGATGGTTATTGGTTTGCAGCTTCATTCCATTGTGATCAGAGAAAGTGCTTTGAATAATTTCAGTCTTTTCAAATTTATAAAGACCTGTTTTATGCCCCAGTATATGATCTATCCTGGAGAACATTCCATGAGCACTAGAGAAAAATGTATATCCTGATGTTTTAGGGTATAACAATCTATATATGTCTATTAGGTCTAATTCATTTATCACATTCAGTTCTTTATTTCTTTGTTGATGCTCTGTCTGTTGGTTTTATCTCTCGAAGGAGAGTGGATATATTGAAGTTTCCCACTATTATTGTTGAAACAATTATCATTCCCTTCAGTTTTGCCATTGTTTTCTTCATGTATTTCGGAGCTCTTTCATTAGGAGCATAAACATTTATCACTGTTATTTCTTCTTGGAGAATTGTCCTTTTTATTAATACGTAGTGTACTTAGTTGTCTCTAATGATGTCTTTATGTTTTAAGTCTATTTTGTCTAGTATTAGCTACCCCTCCTCTCTTTAGGTTACAGCGTGCATGGAAAATATTTTCCCATCCTTTCACTTTCAATCTATTTATATCCTTGCATCTAAGATTACTCTCTTCTAAGCAGCATATAGCTGGATCATATTTCTTAATCCATTCTGCCAATCTGTATCTTTTAATTGGTGAGTTTAGTCCATTAACATTCAAAGTTACTGTAAAGGCATTTCTTGAATCTACCATCTTATCTGTCCTTTGGATTTTAATTGTCAGATCTATATATTCTTTTCCCTCTTTCTCTTTTTATCCTTTAAGTTGCCCTTACTGGTATTCTTCAGTTCTGTGCCCTCCTCCAGACCTCCCTCTCTCATTTATTTATTTATTTTTTCAGCCAACAGAATTCCCTTTAGTATTTCTTGTAGGGCTGGTCTCTTGTTGACACATTCTCTCAGCACTTGTTTGTCTGTGAAAATTTTAATCTCTCCATCACTTTTGAAGTACAATTTTGCTGGGAACAGAATTATTTGCTGGAAGTTTTCCTTTTCCAGAATCTTAAAAGATATCATACCACTGCCTTCTTGCATCCATGGTGCCTGTTTAGTAGTGTAAATTCAGTTTTATGTTGTTTCCCTTCTATGTGGCAGATCACTTTTCTCTTGCTGTTTTCAGAATTTTCTTCGTTTCTTCAACATTTGATAAATTGATTAGTATGTGTCTTGGAGTAGGCCTATTTGGATTCATTCTGTTTGGGGTTCTTTGGGCTTCTTTGATTTACATATTTCTGCATGGTGAGATGGGACTG